>JAAGNO010011979.1:0-85046 GCA_033439905.1 Ceryle rudis
CAGGGGAAAAAAAAAAACCAAAAAAAAAAAAAAAACAACCCAACCAAAAAACCCAAACAAAACAAACCCAAAAAAAAAAAAAAAAAAAAAAAAAAAACACAAAAAAAAAACAAACCCAAAACCAAAACCCAAACCTAAACAAAACAACAAAAACCAGAAAACCAAATCCCCAACCAAGCCTGTAGGTCTCAGCATGCATTACAAAGCTGTATAGGTGGCACTCCACTACAAAATAAGCCCCATTTTGTAGTGAAGGAATTGCTTCAGCACACAGAAGCTGAGAACCAGGCTTTTAAAAGGGCTTGTGATGCTGGGCATGCTACTTGTTCCCATTTGATTTTCAGAAGCACCGATTTCCAGCTGCTGCAAATGAGTGGGAAGGGAGCTGGGAGTAGTCATTGCATGGGAAAAGTCAGCCTCCTCCTTGACGGTGAAGTTGGACATGGCAAAACCGAAAGCCTGAAGCATGAGGTGGTATTTACTGAAAAAGTGCTACTGGACCTATCTCCATAAACAGCACCTCTGGCATTGCTCCTGATGAGCCAACTTACTGATTTTCCCTGTTAAGGGTGGCAAAATCCACTCCTGGGGATCTTGCCAGAAGTCACTCAGCAAATCAGTGTCAGAGCCAGAAATAGAACCAGATCTCATCGTCCTCCAGCCGTAAGCCCGACCCATTTATATTACATTATTGTATGCAATGGAGGGATTTCATCCAAAATCCCATTTGTTTCAATGAGACTTTGCAGAACAGCACACGCATTGTTACATTTCCATTAACGCCACTAGAAATAAAGGATGAAAGATATACATTTGAGCATACAATACATTTACTATACAAAATTACAGCAAAAGGTTGACACTTAGGGCTGGATTCAATTTTGAAAAATCCATTTGGGAGCCTTGTGTGGGCTTCAGTGGCATGGAAGCCAGGCACAGTTTTTTATTGAACCCAGCCCTCAATCCTTAGGCTACCACAATTTTTCCATTTTGTCAGCCAAATGCATGCAGCGTGAGGACACCCTGAGGCATCTACAGCAGCCTGAAGGTTAAAATGTCAAACTTTTTGTGTATGCAGTTTTACACAGTAAGACTACTATACATTGCTACGCTACTCCATTTGCTGGGGTTTTCACTCACTATTCCTCCAGAGCCATTATGATGTTAATGAGAGAACTGTAATGATGCCATTCACGTTATAACAAGCCTGATGCGATGTCACTGAAAAGGGCTCTTTATACAGATCCAGAATGCCTCTAAAACCCCAAACTTAAATGTAAAATGCCTGAGATAATAATACTGCAGGTCTCACCAAGATAAATAAAGACAAGAGAATAGACTTAAGATGGTTATTCCTTTCTTAACTCCTGGATTTGTACCCAAGTACTGCTATGGTTTCAGTCTTTCTCACATATTCTGGAGCATTTCCATTGCATAACAACATGACTTGAGGAGAGAATAGCATTTCTTAACTGTACTATACCATTGTTAGCATCTGGATTGCAATGCTTAGAAAACAAAATTGCCATAATTTTGATAGCTCTTACCTTTCTGATGTTACAGAAAATTTACACTGCAGAAGAAATCAGAAATCCCACTGCACAAGCACTGCACACAGGCTGTGCAGACCCACAGGCTATGAAAGCAGGTGACAGCTAAAGAGAGGAGGGGGAAAAACACAATTACATACCCAGGTACATACACTGAAAACAACAAACATCAACTATATCACATGTAAACAATTCCAAGCTAACCATATTGTAAATTGTCTACTCTTTATGGTTGCTGCAACAAAGTTTGGTATTACCAGTTTAGCTGAGGGAGGTAGGGTGGCCTATTGGCAGCTACGTCATGGAAGAGGATATAAAGGCTCCCCTGGGAGCAGCAGATAAATGCACAAGGATGCCAGCATCACTGGCAAAGAGAGCAGAGCCATATAGTAGAGACAATGGTGGAGTGATGACAGCTAAGGTGGAGCTATGAGAACCTAGCATATGAAAATAAAAGACTAGATGCAGGCAAATAAGAAGGAAAGGCAGGAGGTGGATTGGCTCTGACCACAGCAGTGGACATGGAAGAGGATGTCAGGAACTTTTGTTTAAATAGATCAAACTAGCTGGTATGACTCAAGTTCAAGGAGGAGGAAATTACAGAGATGGGAGATAACAAGGGCTTTGATTAAGATGTTTACTGCGTGGATAGATATGGATGAAGTTGTAGTAACATTATGAATGAAGCGGTGGAAACACTGTGGATAGTGAATCACAGCACTCCAGGGCAGCTCAATTCACAGTAAATGAAAGCAAAGAGTCAACGATGATCCCCATGCTCAGGGCTCTGGAGGCAAGGCAAGCAGCAAGGCTGCAAGAAGTGGAAAAGCATCTAGAATTGGCCATGCTGGATTGAAATTGAAAGCTTGGACTTCCAAGACAGAGGCCATGGGTTGGGAGCAAACAGAGAGACCCCCTTCTCCTGTTGCTATAAAATAGCTGAAGAGAGCTGCAGTATCTCATCGCACCACTCATGGTCCCTCATCTGCAGTGAGGGAGGTGCTGAGCCACAAGCTGGAGACTGCAGGGAGAAGCCAGAGGGAAGAGGGGAATGAGGGCAGGTGGCAGCACGGGCCCCGGTCAGTGATGATTTTCTATTCTTTCAGCTGCACCTCATATCAGAAACGTGCATAACACCATCTAATATAAGCATGATACAAGGGCGAAGTGAAAGGGTTAAGGCTGTCTGAAATAACTAGACTGGTAGAACAACAGGCCTGTGTGCCAGCAGGGTCAATTCAGCTTTTCATCCTTCAGAGGTATAGATAAACTATAGACCTGCCAAGTCTAGTGTTTTTCCCTGTATTTCTTGGCCCTCACTTCAGGGAATTTCAAGGAATCCACTATTTTATTTATTTTTGCTTTCTTTTTTTCCCCCCCTTCTTTTTCTAGAGTTAGACTTACTGTTCGGTGGAAAAGGAATTAACTTGAAATCAGAAACTGATTTCTGTGTCAAGATACAGCCCTTCCATGAAAGTGTTTCAAATGTATCTTCACTTAACGTCTGTCCTAATTTAGATTATACAACTCCAGTTGCTCGAGTGTCTCTTTCTTAAGACAGAATTCCAAGCAAATATTTCTCTAACTTTGCTAATTCCCATGTGTTAATTTTCTTTCTTTTCATACTTTTCATTTGAATTCTTCCCAGAAAGACTTTTTGGAGTTAGTCTGTCTCAGTTTGTCAGAGTCCCCTGATTTTCATAGCAAACATTTTTTCAAAGGAAAAAAATAAAAGGGAAACGTTCTTTTGAATGCCTAACAGCTGCTTTCTCCTGCTTATAGTTTCTGTGAAACAGAACTAGAGGAGGTTTCTATAATGACAGAAAAGAGGTTTCCTCTTCTTTTGCTTTGTAGGTATACATCACCTATCCATACATTGGAAAGCCAGTATCACTCCAGTCTTCAAAAAGGCAAGAAGGAAGACTCTGGTAATTACAGACCAGTCAGCCTCACCTCCATCCCTGGAAAGGTCATGGAGTATCTCATTCTGGAGATCATATCTCAGCACATGGAAGAAAAGGAGGTTATCACAGTAGGCAACATGGCTTCACTAAAGGGAAGTCATGTCTGACTAATCTGATAGCCTTCTACAATCATGTGACTGAATGGGTAGGTGCAGGGAGAGTAGTGGATGTTGTCTACCTTGACTTCAGCAAGGCTTTTGACACCGTCTCCCATAACATCCTTGTGGGAAAGCTAGGAAGTGTGGGTTAGAAGAGCGAACAGTGAGATGGGTTGAGAACTGTCTGAAAAACAGAGCTCAAAGGGTTGTGATCAGTGGTGCGGAGTCCAGCTGGCAACCTGTAAGTAGTGGTGTTCCCCAGGGATCAGTTCTGGGTCCACTCTTATTCAACATCTTCATCAATGACCTGGATAAAGGGGTGGAGTCTACCCTCAGCAAGTTTGCTGATGATACAAAACTGGGAGGAGTGGCCAATACAGTGAAAGGCTGTGCTGCCATCCAGCAAGATCTAGACAGACTGGAGAGCTGGGCAAAGGAAAACCTAATGAAGTTCAGCAAGGATAAGTGTAGAGTCCTACACCTGGGGAGGAACACCACCATATATCGGTACAGGTTAGGGGTAGACTCACTGGAAAGCAGCCCCATGGAGAGGGACCTTGGTGTTCTGGTGGACAATAAGTTATCCACGGAACAACAATGTGCCCTTGTGAACAGGAAGGCAAATGGTACCCTGGGGTGCATAAAGAAGAGTGTGGCCAGCAGGTCAAGGGAGGTTCTCCTTCCCCTCTACTCTGCCCTAGTAAGACCACATTTGGAGTATTGTGTTCAGTTCTGGTCTCCCCAGTTCAGGAGGGACAGGGAAATACTAGAGAGAGTCCAACGGAGAGCTACAAAGATAATGAAGGGACTGGAACATCTCTCTTATGAGGCAAGGCTGAGAGCCCTGGGGCTGTTTAGCCTGGAGAAGAGAAGACTGAGAGGGGATCTTATTAATGTTTATGAATATCTGAAGGGTGTCAAGTAGAAGGGGACAGTCTCTTTTCAGTGGTGCCCTGTGATAGGACAAGAGGTAATGGTAGCAAGCTGAAACACAAGAAGTTCCACCTCAACATGAGGAAAAACTTCACTGCGAGAGTGACAGAGCCCTGGAACAGGCTGCCCAGAGAGGTTGTGGAGTCGTCTTCTCTACAGACTTTCAAGACCCGCCTGGATCTGTTCCTGTGTGACCTGCCCTAGGTGTTCTGCATTGGCAGGGGGGTTGGACTCAATGTTCTCCAGAGGTCCCTTCGAAACCCTATGATTCTATGATTCTTGATAGCCTATATGCAATGAGCTATTAAATAGCGTTCTAACAGTTAGAGTCTGCTCCAGAATTTATGCAAATATATGAAAATACAAGCGAATCTGCAATCTTTTTTTTTGGCCCCAGGGCTCCTGCAGATATGAGAAAAGGTGCTATCAAGTTAACTGCAGCCATCTCATGAAGGCTGCTTTGAAGCCTGACTACTCTGGGAGAACAATGAAGCCCCATGGTATTTATTTCAATAAGGATAAATATTTTTTCCAGTGTTCTTAGCCAAAATGTCTCATATGCTCTCTGCCTCCACCCCTCTGGTGGCTGCATGGCCCTGCTAGACATAAAAAGCTCCGTCCAGGATCCACTCAGCTCAGTGGGAGTTTAGTTTGCAAAACACTTCAGTATCCTGAGGGTAAAAGGTGCTCCTATTGCTGCAAACCATAACTGACAGTATTTCTGATTAGTTAACCTTTGTAATGGGTTTTGACACTGAATAGGTGCTAGGTGTTCTTATTGGGACTGAAGTCTGAGAGAGAAAGGGGTCCCAGAAGTCAGGTGAGGCTGAGAAAAAGCAAAGCCCTTCTGTTACATAAGGGGACTTCACAAAGCACAAGGCAATTCTCATCACTTGCTCTTCAATTAAAACCACTTCCTCACATGTGACTGGCACTGTGAGTTAGACAGTTTATGGGGTTAATTATATTGCCTTCTTCACTTCTTGTGTGCTGAAGAAAGTAAGCAAAACAAACAAAAAAGTGTGTTGGAATAAAGAGCAAGTTGTCTCCCACTTTGCTGTGTGCTACTTTCCATGAAGAATGAGAGCTATTATTATTCTTTTACAAGTTTCCTTCTAAGGGAAATAAACACCAAAGGTAGGATTCCAAGGAAATGACTCACAAATATTGGCAACAGGCTCCAAAAATTGGATCCAGTCTTTCCAAAAGCCTTTAGCAGAATACTAACCTCTCTTATTGCAAAACAAACTTTTCCCAGACAAGCTGCACATCAGCTCTGCGTGTGCGCACGCGCACGTGTGTTAGGAAGGGGAGAAAGGAACAGAACCCATTTCTCAACATCTCCCCCTCTTCCCTCCAGGGCACTGCTTCTGATGCCATTTTTAGCTGGAAGCTGGAAATCTTTAATAACCGACTGAGTCATCCTCAGGAGAGGGAGGGAAAGGGATGGGCCTCACCTTGCTGAGCAGCGCGCTGCCCGCCGGCTGTCCCCGCCTGCAGAGACCCCCAGGAGAGTTGGGCCTGGCAGCCAATTTACTACAAGCTCATCTACAAGAGCTGTCAGGAACCTTTATCCTACAGCTGTAAAATGAGGGGCAGAACAAGGAAGGGATTTTTCTTTTTGCCAGTCCCCTCATAGTGCGCTGAATTCAGCAAGGCACAATCAGCCTCTAATAAGCTGGTTTCAGTCACCAAGTTACCTTTTCAGATGTGCAGAAGGTAACCATGCACCGTGACTCATATTTTATTTCTTAATCAGGAACCCCAGGAACCAGGAATTCAGACATTGAAAAATCAGACAGCTGAGCAAAATCAGTGTGGCAGGATTACCATCTGCAAACAGAACAATCTACTTTGCATATTTATTTCTCAGCTGTTTAAAATTTTGAATCATAAATGCATATTCTGTATCACTTGTAATGCACACGTTCTAAAATGCTCAGGCTCTCTCATGTTGGTTTGGGGGGTTTGTTTGTTTGTTTTGAACGATGTAAATCTGGTTAGACAAGAGCAACAAAAATTGCAAACCTTACACTGAATTCTTTTGTCACTTGGATCTACTTAGACAAGCCTTTCAAATGAAAGAAGCTGGTCCCCTTATTCATTTCCTTTGCAAATTCCTATTTAACTACTCCAAATCAAGATGAAACAAACAGGGATGCTGGTCCACAGTCAGATTTTTTTTTTAGAAAGTCCCTTTACAGAGTGCCTAAAAGCAACTGGCAGCCAAGTACCTACTTAAGATGCTAAAGGTTGCATTAGTGGAAGTTTTGTGTCTGGTTCAAGGTCTCCAGCATTGCCAGGTAGTTTCTAAAGCCTGTAATTCACTGACTGCCCAACAGACACTCCTTCCAACAGGACCTCTAAGTAGGAACGATGTTTATATAGACTGCCTGAGACATGTGAATTGTGCTGAACTCCAGCCATTGCTCAACCGGTTATAACCAGCTGTCAGCATTAGGAAGAAAACCAGAATAAACCAGTGTGGTGTCGCCTTCCCAGATCTGCTGGCAGGGTGGCACAGCAAGCTGGGAGGTAGGAGCTCCTCAGCCCCCACCTCACTGCAGTGTTAATGGGTAAATTTAATATTCATAATTGCATGGCTGATCATCTTAGTGACAAGAAGGGATCAGCTGAGAAGTGGTGGCTGCTGCGGGAAAGGGGATGCAGAGGGATGAACACCAAGCCAAGGAGGGGGAGAAACAGGGAAAGAGGGAACAAAGACAAAAGGTAGCAGAGTCTTGTTACTCCCCCCACATTTTTCATCCTGTAATAAATCTATAGACTTGGTAAAGGAGAAGAGATTCCATATCACTAGGAGTAAATTCATTATGCTAGTGCATGATAGAAAACATGTAGTTATCCACAAGTCAAAAATCACAGTAATCAACTGGCCTGCACCCACTCTCAGCCTCTTGTGGCACTCAGCTTTCCCCATTTTCCAGAAGCCACCCCAAAGCAGCCAGAGCAGCTGCAACTGCACAAGGCCAGCCAGGATCTGATCCCACCCAGGCACGGCTGCTGCTCCCCCTCAATGCTCTGCAACAAGTGAGCGAGGGGAGATGGCACTGACCCCCAGTCTGGAAGAACCTTCGTAGGGAGAGGTACTAGGAATCACTCTCAGGTATTTTTAAAGGTTAGAAAGAATGAGTTTAGTTACAGGATAAAGGTCTCCCAGCCACAACAATGTGGCGCTACTTTGGTGAGGAGCTAGGAAAGGAAGAGAAGGGAGAGAACCCACCTTTCTGTGGGACACAGTGGATTGATTTTACAACATATTTTATAATGTTTTCTTTCCATAATAAATACTTGCAATGCACATAAAATGCATCAGAAAAAAATGTCTAAATAATTAAAATATTATATAATTATGATACCAGTGCTATTGAATATCCATTTTTTTATGCATGATGTAGCTCATAAGGCAACTGGACAGCACAAATGACCTGTAGTTTTGGCAGGTTTGGATTAGTCATTCACCTCTGTGCACTGGGGACATCTCAAAATCAGGCTTTCTCGGGTAGCATCACAAATTACAGTGTTATGCTGAAATAATTATATTTTGATGCAGAAATTAATATTTGACTGTTTTTTTCTGAGACTTACAGCATTCAGATTGACTGTTACTAATGTGACTTTGTCCATTTCTCAGTCTCCTTGTCTGCGTTCCCATTTTCAGACTTCAGCATTTGTCATCTACAAAAGCAAGCAAACACAAAAAAAAAGATTAATTTTTAAAACATTTTAAAAGCTTTATTTATGTTTCAATTTACTATGCAGACCCCAAAAGGCCAAATTTTTTAAAAATAAATGATTTTCAATTCAGTTTTCATTTTAAGTTCAACCTATTGATTTAATCGCTAAGGAGAAATGAATATCTTAGAACTAGGAAAAAGTAACATAAAATGCTTACATTATATAAGATAATTATGCAACCAAGGAAGGTGAGAGGAAAAAAATCTTGTACAGACAAATCTGAGGTGACAAAAGCAGCTGAGGTAATGACAGGGTTAATATAAACAGGTCACACACACTTGTAAGAAAAGCATTTCTCTGCAGTTTGTCATTGCAAAAGCAGAGATGTAGATTCCCACTGTCCTCGGACCAATAATTTTCTGCTAAGATCTGTATTCAATTACTTAGCTGGTGCTACAGAAAGTGATTATTCCTTTTACTTGAACAGTAGCATAAAAGGACTTGAAGTTATTCCGAGAATTAATTTTCATTTAGAGAACTGTTTAGAGGCATATGTCCTCATCAAGTCTGGGATTTGTAGCTCTGTGATCCACACAAGTGGTTCTTCCTCTAGCACGGGAAGTTGGTCTTATTGGCACTTCATTTTTTCACAAGTATTTTTACTGTCATGAGTAGGGACTATTTATAAGGATAGCACAGACCAACATTCCCAGGAACCGTGAAGGATCACATGTCCTGGCAGAGTCTCCTGTGCATGCTTCTGGCAGAAGGAACAGGTAAGGGTGTGGAGAAGGGAAAAACACAGGTGTATTCAAGCTAGACCAAACGAATCTCTCTGCAGGAAATTACCCCCTCCTCTACACAGAGGTAGCTCCAGGCAAAAGGAGGGAAGATAACCCAATACTGGGCCTAGCACTGATATAGAGGATTTACTTTCCTCTGTCACAAACCTGGGTAGTCTGTAATGTCCAGAAGGGTAGACAGCGTTATGTGTGGGAGGGATGGCTTTTTAAGAGCAGGATCTGGTGCAATGGCAATTACCCAAAGCTATTCCTGCTTGCTTGCTCCAAAACCTCCACCTATCTACTGCACAGCTGTGTCAACCCTCTTGTTTATCTATATGGTATGTCCTGGACTACATCTAAACTTCAGGGACCGGGGAAATGGCCAAGCTAAGTCCAATGAACTTTTCTAACTGGTCTGAGTAATGATGGGGGTCATGAAATTGCTTTAATTTAAACAAACCCATGCAGCAATACTGATGATTTCAATGCAAGACACTATTCCCCAAATAAAACAAACAAACAAACAAAACCCACACCAGAAAAAATGTGATACCTGTGTATTTCTTTATATTTTCAGGTTGTGTACAGTACACTGATATTCCAACGTCCATATCCACTTTCACCTTCATCTCTAGCAGCAAATAGCAAAGACCCTGTGTATCCAGCCCTTCTCAAGCATTCACTCTGGAGCTGAACAGTGACTTCTTTTTTTTTTTTTGCTAAGAGGAGAGGCAGTTTTTCAGTTGATTCATTTTTGTCATTGCAATGAAATTGCAATACGACCTCCAAAATAAAATCTAGATCTCGTGTTAACTCTCTGAAGTATTTCTTAGCTCCAGCTTAGTTGCTGTTCCATGATACTGAATTAAGGATTCATTTCCTCCACACGTCTACTTCTGCCTGACACATTCTCGTTCACTGTCCCTCTCAGTTACACGTGTTCTCTGCTTTTCACAAAAGGAGGAAAAGACTTTGCTCTCCCTGCTTCCAAGGACCAGAGGGTGCCAGCCCAGCTCCCATTGAACAGTTCCTCAAGCTCACCTCACTCCATGAATAGTTTCACTGAGTGCAGTGAGACTACTCAGCCTGAATAAAGCTGGCAGAACCTGGCCCTGAGAAGAAAGATCCAATCAAACCAAAGACATAAACAAGCTTGCAGTAATGTTGCAAGATACAGCTCTGAGAGGCACCAGCCCAATTTGAGGACAGCCAGAAGCAAGGTGCCAAGTTTCTGTTACAGCCTGGGACAAGTTTGCACAAGGTTACTGGAGGATTACACAGAACTGGGAGGGCAATTCACTGGCAGTAGCCTGCTCGAGCAATTTATTATTATGAGCTAGTGAATTATACCCCAGTTATCTTTAATAGGAGTACATCACAAATTCTGAAGGATATATCATCTTAAAAAAGAAATCCCAACAGCTAAAAATCTGGATGCTGAGAAATGCACCATTCAATTACAAGGGAAATTATATGAGCCTCCTGTGTGTGGTTCTGCTCTCAAAAAGCATTAGCAGCTTCCTACTATGTTATAGCTATGTGAGTGATTTCTTTACTTAGATAAGCACAGTAAATCAGAAATAAAAGGTCCTCAAGAAAAATACCTTGGCAGTAATGCCTAATCTGAGGTGCACAAAAGGAGTTAAACAACAGCACAGCACAGCCAGTGATTGAGAAATAATCTGGTAGGAGAAATTATTCTGGGAGCCAGAGTGGGTCACAGTAAGTTAAACCGTAGACTATGTTTGTTGTCTGAAATTATTCCAAAAGCAAGATTATTCCAAAAGCAAGATTATTCCAAATGCAAGATTATTCCAAGAGAGAAGGATAAATATCCTTGAATAATCCAAACAAAAAAATCAACTATAAAAGCAAGAATATTATTTAGTTGGATTCCAAGTCCATGTCATCTTGAAAGAATTAACCACTCACCCAGGTTTTGCTCTCTGTTTCTAAGTACTGAGGTTGGAGAGGAAATCATTAGGGGAATGGAGAAAATATCAGGCAGGGATCTAAAATTAATTTTCTTATTCAGTTTACATACTATGTATGTTTTTAAATATAGTTTATTTTTCCTCCCAAATTCCGATCCAGGTAGTACAGAATACATTATGTTTCAAAGTATACTGGTACAAAGGAAATAAGCACTTTAATAAAAGCCCTAAGTTAAATATCTAAATTTGAATGCAGATTTTAGAATTGGGGTTCACTCCCAGGGCCACTACACTCTGCAGCAGGGTACTGGTTAGCCTAAGTCTGATTCACCTGCTACCACTTCAGCAAATCCTCACACAGTTGTAAATGCTAAAGGGTCTCAATAATTCCAGAGCAGGTAACCATACTTGGTATGTCAGGCCCTGCTATGTCTGTGCTAGGAACTACTCACCCGCTATGAGGTTAAAAACAAAAGTAGATGCACAGTTAAAGAAGGACAAAAGCCCACTATCTATGCAGTTTAGCAAGAATTTAGCTCTAACAGGTAGCATTAAAAATATCTAAATGAATGGATTTGCTCTTTCCTTGAAAGGAAAGCAACCAAAGTCGTTACCTATCATTGCTGCTCTGTGGCTGTCCTTGTGCAAGGCAGCATAATGCATCAGTGTTTCAAATGCCATATTGAAAGATTTAAGCACTCATATAAAGTTTGACCTGTGTATGTTTTTAATTTCTGAAGTAAATCCCTTCATATGCATTTTAGAGGCTATAGCTTTTAAAATGACTTCTAGTGCAGCTGATACAGTATCACCCATTAAAGGTGGTTTAAAATAACAAAATACAATTCCTTCTTTACATATAGTAACTTACATTTCTCGGTTCAGCAGTCTGCCACAATCCTTTTCACCTGGAGACCTTCAAAGGCAAGCAATTCTAGTATCTGTAAAGCATCAATTCTCCTTCATTTTCATGCTGTAAAGGACTCTTTCAATCATAGTTCCTTTTTTTCCAGCCATTAGCTATATTCAGAAATAAATATATAAGAAATCCAAAAGAACGGATGGATATGGAATTATTTATGGAAAGCAATAAGGAGACCTTCCTCTTGTCCAGTCTACCCGAAGAGCTTAATAAACTTGTTTCAAATTATTTTGCAAATCAGTGGGATTTTTATATATATATATATCTCTATATATATATAAAAGGAAACAAATCCCAGCTAAATTAAATTCAGCATAGTTCAATTCAAATTAGTTCAGGATTCCTTTACTTGCTTTGTGGCTATTTTTCACTATTGACGTGAGGGTTATTACTACAATATGCGAGCCAGCTACTCCTCCTACAGGTCAACACATTGAGGTCTTTGTTGGTGAGAAAATGGTTCTAGTGTTTCAGAAGGTGGAATATTTTTTTCAGTGCCACAGCCTGATCACAGGCAGCATAGTATTTCTGGAGGGAAATGAGCATTTTTGGCTATCCCTTGCAGAAGAGATGGAACTGTGATCTCCATTGTTTGCATTCAGTAAAGATCCTCTAATGCATTTCATAAGAGTAGGTTCTTTAACCTTAAGGCTTTGGCCAAATTCCAACTCAATTACTGTCTACCTGAAAATTCTTCCATTAAATTAGGATTGATGTATTTGTCTCCTCCCTTAAACTGGTGAGCAGCAGCGGCTTAAGCTGCTTTCTAGGCTTCATCTTCAAAAAGGCTCATTTCAGGGTTAGGTTATGAGTATAAATACACTCACTTTACACAGGACTATGTACTGCAATTAGTATTTGTTAAATGTTTCAACATCCACTTACAAAAGGAAGTATTAAGTGAAAAGCATAGCTCCACATTGTATCCCAAAAGAAACCAGGTAAGATCACGTGCAATAACTTGCTGAGAAACCCACTGACAAATAGACTTAATGGATACATGAGAAGGCTGAAAGATCTAACTGAAGACCACCATGATGTGTTAACATTTCTTCAGATCCACCTCTTGCATAAACTGCAACATTTCTACTTTTTGTACAAATCAGAAATGTCTGTTCTCCATGGGTTACATGAACTATGAATTCATTGAGTCATTGTACAGCTTTTCTTCTTTTGATTGCAGCATTTACTGGGGATGCTTAACGTGGATTGCCCAGAATGACAATAAACAGTTTAAGTGTATCCTATACTTCAGGCTGTTGACGCAATAGCATCACATACCTTTTGAGAAAGCTTTCAGTAAAATATTATGCATTATTAGAGAGAATGGCATATGTGCTCAGAGAAGGAAAATTCTTTGATATTTCTGGCAGTAAAATGCTTTCCTAAGTGTGGATCACCCCATTCCACAGAAAAGCCATGAAGGAAATGGAGAAGCAAATCTGCATACGAGATGTGCAATAGCTTGGGTACCAGCATCCTTGGATCTTTACAGACTGTCTGGAAACACCTGCTTTCAAATTACCTTCAGCAATTGATGTGTCTCAGCTTCCTAGCAGTGTTCCTACATCAGTCATGCACCATCACCCTTCCTCTCAAAGGCTCCCTGGGGTCCAAGCACGGACAGTGGCAATCCTTCTACAGTGATTCTCGTGTCAGATAACAAGGGCAGCCTATGTCCTGGAGCAGGTCTTACTGTGAAACAAGTGTTCCGGGGGTGGAAGAAGCAAAAATATAGGGAGTGTTGTTGGAGGTTTAGGAGAACCCCAAAATAACATCAACTGTATTAAAATTACAGAATTTTAAGTGATAACACTACTATATGTTTTCTAATTGATTTTTTGAAAGGATGCGTTATACCAGAGCCAAGTAGCAATATCCATCCAATCAAAAGGCCTCTCTATGGCATTTCAAAAGTATCTAGATTTGTTTCTGCCTGCCCCTATGTATTTCACTTCTAACAATTTTTACAAGACTTTTTCAAAATAAGATGAGAAGCAGTTGGATGAATTCCTCACCGGCAACAGTCAGCAATGTAAAACACCTCCATAACCATAACAGTTTTCTCAGGTAGTGGTTTCAGCATCATATTTAGCTGAGCTAAGTGTGGATCACCAGGGAAAAGACAGCTCAGCTCCAGCTATGCACTTCCACTCCCTGCCTCGCACTGGCACTGTCGCTCATTTAGGCTCTAATTCAGTCACATTGAGGTACTGATCCTACTGAAAACTTTTTAGAAATACTCTTAGGCTTTATCCTGATCCTTCCGTGACTCTTGTTGATAGCAAGAATCACAAAAAGACTGCATAACTAAGGTATTCAGCATACGGATTTGGCATGTTTAAGCATAAGCAGAAAAGCATCCTTCTGAATGTAATACCACATGTAGCAATTTATACACAGTAATGCTTTAGAGAGAGTATTTCATACTATCTTTCAACAGAAGAAAAGACATGCATTAGTTTTACTGATTAATTAGTGTAGACTGGTCATTTAGTGCCTGTATATATCAAATGACATGGAAGAAAATGGGAACTTTGGTAATAAGGGCCAAGTAAATCTGCTACAAAGCCAGTCTGCAACTAATGTTGAGTTAAAAGGTACTCCCAACGCCCAGTCCCATGCTTAGACCACATCCTCGCCCTGCTTTAGTAACAGGTAGGCTCAAGAGTCTTAGAAACAGCCCAGTTGCCATATCCCAATCCATGCTACTGCTTCATAACAAATACCAGTTCTGCAGATGACAGTAGTTTGTAGTCGCTGGCAAGCCTTCTGTGAAGATGTTCAGTTAAAAATACACATGCTTGGAAATAAGGAAACAGAGAGAGCAACTTCATCCCAACTGTCAGCTTGGCTGTATGCATAACAGATGGTGAAGGCTGAATGGTTAATGTTATTACTTAGCCTATTGGCCTGGCTTGTGTGCTCCAAAGTGTTTTATGCTGTCTCAGAAAACTGCAGCAAGCTTGTGCAATGATTTGTCACTAAGGCTTAGATCTAGCAAAGTTTTCAGGAGCCTAGCTGAACAATTTGGAGCTTTTTAAAATGGCTGATTAAAAGCCTTTTCTTTTTCCTGTCTTTAAAAAAAAAAAAAAAAAAAAAAAGTATGATCTCTATATTCTGTATCTCCCTGATTTCCTAAGAATACCAGACATTTCCTGGTGAAGGCATCAATTAGCAAAGGCTTCTGTGACTGACATTTTAGTCTACCAGTAGTTTAGGTCTTTGCACAGACAGAGGAAAATGGTGTGACATCGTGGAAAATGTGTATTAACTCTAATACACAAATGGGATACAAATGTGCTCTCCTTTGGGTTATTTGAAACTGCTCCCTTTCTGAACAGTTGAACCACTGCAACAAGAACTGATATGACAAGATATAACTTAAACTTTGATTACTATTATCTTTTATACTCTTATTCATTACCTCTATAAAGCTGAGTTGACCTGGTATTCTGAATTTCTGTTTATAGTTAACCTCTAATTTTAAACAGTTGACAGGTTCTTGAAAGCAGGACTTTCTCAACCAGGAAGGAAAGATGATTTGAAGTTTTCTTATCTCACACTAGCAAAATTAAAAGCAGAAAGTCATTTTTGCATAATGCAACAAAATAATATGAAAGGCTATGAGGGGAGATTATATTCTCCCTCTAAAATACACATATTAGTTCAACATGATCTTACACAATTTGACAAGAGGATTTTCATTATTAATAAGAAGAAATGTAGGGCTTCTAATTAAGTGGAAAACAAACCAGTGTAAACTACACTCAGAACACACAAACCTATTATGCTTTGAATTTAATAATAAATCATTTATCTAAAACCCAGATGGTTTGTTGCATGATCTTACTTGATGAGAGTTTATTTAATTTCTGCATCTTTTCTTCCTTCTATCCTTACTATTCTTAACACTGATACAACTGCAATTGTTTTTTGTTTGGTTTTGGTTTTGTTTGTGGGGTTTTATTTGGTTTTTTTTGTGTGTGTTTGTTTTGTTTTGTTTTGTTGTCCCCGAATCCCCGTGCTAAAATGTGGCTACACAAGATGATTATCAGGTAAAAAAATGCCTTAGTAATGGTCTCATTAATTTTGTGGAAGTAGAGTTATTTATGAGTAAAGTGAAATGTCTAGTATGAATCAAACAAATTAGAACTGCGGTGCTGGACTATAAAAACAAAAGTGCTAGACAAAGAAAACGCACGCTACAAATTTCAGCAGGAAAAATGCTAAGTAGCCCTTACACACAGGAGTATTTGGAAACTACTAACTAATGACTTCAAAGTGATTTTAAATATTATCTGATGTAGAATTTGCCGCATGAAGACAACTATTTCAAGAAAACCTTTGACAGGTGAAGGTGTATCTGCATAGGAGTGATGAAACTTGGCTCTACCTGTCTGAAACAATTACTATTGCACAACAAGCTGTTTAACAACTATGAGCATTACTTGTAATTTGGCTCAGTTACATGCATGAAACATGGGTGACTGAAAGGTGCCACACATACAGTTCAAAGCTGAATTTGACTCATAGGTGTATTAACTCTTTTTTCTGTGATCTTTGAGTAGAAAATGGCTGTTCATAAATGGTGAACAGATATCACCATACAGATAATGGATGTATTTCACTTATACTGCCATGTTTTCACAGCTTCATAAATCCCTGCTTTTTAAACAAATATCTAATAAATCATATTATAACATTTTAATAGATCTCATAATCTGGAGGTTGGTTTTTGGTTTTGTTTCTGATAGGCAAGCGTACCAAATGTCTTGCAACACCTTCTAAAGAATATGGACACAATGTAAGTGCTCCTCTGCTTCTCAAGTACCAAATATGTGTAAGTTTCCATATGGAATGACAAGTTATTTTTAAGTGTATAGCCTTTTGAAAATGCCAGCATTAGCATCAGCAAGTACCATGCTATCCTACTGGTAGAAGTCCTAGGATTTGCACAGATTATGATGGGTACAGATGATCAGGATCATATAGCAAAGAAATGCACACCTCTCTCCACTTTCATCTGGTAAGTCACTGGTCTACACTCCTTTCATCTGCAGAAATGGGAAGAAATCATAAAAGCTTTTAATTCTAAAAAAAATTCCTGCCTTTAGGATAGGAAAAAAGGCTTTAATTGTTGTAATTTTTTTTTCCCATGTATGCTAATATGTATTAAAATGTAAATATATCCAGGCACATCCTAAAGCAGAGATGCCATGAGAGCCCACAAAAATCATTAGAGGATAGTATAGAAGATCTAAGCCAGGTCACCACAAAACTATAATTGTTACTTATGGAAGTTGTTCTTTCATGTTTAAATCAAACCTCAATTATTTCAGCCTACTTACTCCTTAGGAAGTGGAAGCTAAGCATAACTTAAACATAGTATGTTAGATGAAATCTTTTCTTAGAAATATATGTGGGACAGAGAAAATTCAGATGACCCAGAAGAAACTGTCTAAATCAAACAGAATGATCACCTGAGTGTGTCTTTATTTGCCAGTATACACATCGTATTTGTCAGAAAGTTATCACATTGGTTAATTTAGAATTCTCTAAGTAGAAGATTCATGACATCAACAATGACTGTGAGGAACAGAAAGGGAATTGTGGAAACTTATGAAATTTGGAAATGGAGCCAGAAGGTGTGTAAGGGCTAGGATTAGTTAGCTTGCCAAAATTAAAACAGTTTTTCTTCTCTTTAATGGAGTCAATAGTTCAAATGGTTGACCAAGCCTTCTTATCTTCTGAGGAGGGAAGTCTATTACATTTCTTTACATTCTAATGAATTCCAAAGGAAAGTGACAGCAATTGCTTTTAAAGTGATTTTTCCTTTTTTTTTTTTTAAATGACTTCCTAGAAATTAAATTCACATGCAAAAAAATTATTCCACATACAGAAAATACTTTGAAATAAACAAAGGATACCCATTCCAGTCCTCAAACTGACAAAAATACATTTCACAGAGTAATCAGTACAAATAGAGAAAACAAATAAAATACAAATCCACAGCTGCAAAGCTTCAGCTACACAAAAGGACTATTTTAACGGTGTGACAGATCCATGGTTTGAAAATATACTACAGCATGTTTTAATCAAACTAACATGGGATTAAAGTTACCTGTGCTGTACAGGTAAATATAACTAAAACAAGCTGGTGGCATTCTGCCTCTCCCCAGAATCTGAATAGTAATGGGATGCATACACTGAAAGTCCTTTTTTTTTTTTTTACAAAAAGAGAACTGACAACATTAAACTAACCTTGCATGTTGGAAACCCTCAAGATTAATATACAGTAGCACAAAAATGATAAAAGTATTTTTTTGCTGGGTAATAATAAAGAAAACAACCCAAAAAGTACCTGACAACACATAACTGAAGACACTGTAGATGCAATGTGACACTTAATTATAAATTCCTCTGGGAATCTACAATCTGACATCCAATATGCACATTCATCGCCAGAACTCCTGTTTTCACCTACTGTGGACTGAAATGCCATAAAATATATGTCTTCATCTGGATTATAATGACATTTTCAAACAAAGTCCTAAGACTTCAATAAGATGCATAAACAGTTGCAAACAGTTATTTGCTCTAATTATGTTACTGTCAAAAGGTGAAAGGAAGAAAAAAAAAATTGAGAATTTTAATGGCTGCTTATTCAACTTAAAAAACATAGCGGAAAAGAAAAGCAGCTCAAGGAATTCAGAAAAGAGGGGTGAATTCAGCCACAGACATTAGTTAGGGTGTCCAAGGTTCTGTACTGAAATGAAAGTATGAAAACAAAATAAGCAAATTCAAGAAAGGAAATGAGTACTGATATTTCACATCTAAAAGCTTTAGGATTTTTTTTAATGCATATAATTAGGAGCATGGTTGATAACATGACTCAATATACCCATTTTCTATAGTCTTTGATTGATATATAAAAATAATTCCCTGACTTCTGTGCCAAACAGGACTTGCAAACATAACCCGTTCCCATTAAAACTGTGCTTAGTGTCTTAAATGTTTAAGGCCATACATGCACTGAAATTTAAGGGTTTTCAATCTGAAACAGTAGTTGACTGTGTTACGTTACATAAATTATACAATGAAGGGATACTGGTAGGAAACGTACACACAATGCAGCGTGAGTCTGCTTCTATAAAACCAGCATACAGTAGACAGTTATTATATAGCATCAGGACTTCAGACACAAAAAACCCGAATCACACTTCAGATATAGGTATAAAATGGGTAAAACAAGCTAATTTGACAGCTCTGACTGACTTATATTTTTTCCTTGTTACAGGATTTTGATTCAAATGCACAAAGAAATACAACTCAAACACTTTGCCACTTATACAATAATGCACAATCAGTCCAAAAAGAGGTATCTTGAATTCTCAGCTGTGTCACATTTACAGAAGCCTATTTTATATTTGTTCAAAGAGATCCATTATATCATTTCTGTCTTTAAGCAATAGGAAGTCCAAGCATTATTTGTCCAAAGAATTAGAAACAGACTTGGTTCTTTGGTTAACACCATGTGACTTAACATCAGACACAGGAATCAATTAAGAATAAACAGTCGTATGAGGAGGTTTCTTGGAACGAGGGGTGAGGAAGGAAAGGGGAAAACTTAAAATTCAAAGAAACACATTGTGCTAAACTGAACTGCCATTTGAAACCTCCTGTACTAGGAATAATCAAGTTAAGACACGTCTTTAGTTGCAGTGGCATTATTTACACATCACAACTTTAGTTTCTCTACGTATTAATTTTATACAAAAGAAAGATGGCACCAAGTGCATCGGTGACATACAGGCAGTATAAAAGTCTGCAAGAAATTGCTACATACTGTATATTTTGTACTTCTAAAAAAATGTGGTGAATGTGTGCTATCTCTATGCAATATAATGCTTCACGAATCCAATTCCTTATATACCAATGAAAAAATGAATTAAAATGTGAAACACATTTTGAATAATCTTGCTGATATCAGTGTGATTCAATATTTGTCTTCACTAAGATCAGTTATTAGCTTGTAGTCACCAGAAAACAAGTTCAAAATCACTGAAGATCAAGGGAACTATCATCTATAACTATACCTTTGGGACAGAGCCAGCAGCCTTTACTCATGACAGATGCCCCGCTAAGAATGGAGAGGATGCTCAGTTTTACTGCTGTTATTCATGTTAATAGTGCCGGTCTCTGAGTCATCCCAGAGAAATAGATGGAACTGCTTATAGGGAAAGGTACAACACGGTGTGAAAGATGTGTGGTTAAACCAGGACCTGAGTAAAAGGCAGTAGGTTCAGGCCCTTAGTCAATATATTAGCACTTTAGATTGTGTAACAGTGATACAGCTTGCTCATAGAGCATTTAATTTTACTTTTGTTAAACCATCTTATATAAAAATAGGTAACAAAGCTCTGTAAGAAAGTATATATACTATAGAAGGAGAACACTCTCCTTAGAAAAAGCAAAGAAAGGGAAAAATTCAATAAAAGATTTCACTACTTATGCTTTGTCATGAAAATCACATTTAACCAGTTATTGTAAACAAAACAGTACTGAGCACAAATGAACCTTGTGGTTTACTGGAAAGGACAGCAAACTAGCTGTATAGTAAAAAAGATCATTGCTCTATCTCCATTTTTGTAAATATTCCCTGACACGCTCAACTGCTTAGGAATTTTCTGAAAATGACATCATAAGCCATTTGCAAAATTTATTATCAATACTTTTTCAAAGCCCTGCTCCTTGCTCACACTACGGCTTGGAGATCAGATCTCAAAGCTGTGATAATGCCTCCAGTTAATTCTGTAAATTCATTCAAACTCATGCTTCGGAATGAACCAAAATTGTAAAGCAACCCCCTATAGACACTTGGCATGCAGTGAATGTCCACGGGATTTGCAAAAAAAAATTAACTTGATACAATGGGCAGGACTCTTGTCCACAGAAGAGAAAAAAAAGGATGACATTAATTACATCCCTGAATGTCTGAGGTATTCCTTCAGTAGTATGGCAGCACTGCTTCTGCTCTCATGAGTAGGGTGGTCCTCAGAGTTGGGCAGCTTTGGGAGGCTTTATGTCAGCTCAACCAGTAGATGCTTCCAAGGAAGTGAATGACTTCTTGCTAGCTGGCTAGCTGTGCCCATTTTCTGGGCATAACTGTTTCTCGGTCTTCATTCCTACAGGAGCAATACTACCCACTTTCCTGACTCCCAGCACATTCCTCTGCATAAGAATCTTATTTCTATATTATACCAGCATAAGCCTGCACAGCAAAAGCTGATCCAGCATTTATCAGACCAATTTATTAACTCATGTTACCATGAATTAATACCACGAAGCCATGTTACAGATGGACTAAGCATTCCAGCACTAACATAATTGTGCCATATTCAGGTAGGCATAAGGAGATACATTGGGTGCTTAAGATTTCTGCAGTCTGCAGAAAGGAAGAAACCCTGCTTGAACTTAAGGAGGGGCAGTGATAAGTTCTTAAGGCTAAACTAATCCATGTTACTGTAGGCCAGCTGGTACTCACCCTACTTACTCACCGTAGGCAAATAAACACCATCTACCTGCTTACATCTCTAAAATACGCTGTCAGAAGCCATGGAATGCCCACACAGACCAGTGCTGCTTTGAATGTACTAACTCCCATGATTCACATATCATGGTTTCTCTGAGTAAGGTCTTCTGAGGGCCACAAGGCTCCAAGAGTGGAATTTGAGCCACTGTAAGAAGCCATCTCTTATCTTAATGCTCACACTCTCAGATGACATCTCTGCATGAGGCGTTGATTCACTGACATGCAAACGCTCCTGTGACTTTCCCCTCAAAAACTACAATCAGAACAAAGTAGTCTGAAATCCATCTGTGGTGCACTACAGAATCTGGCAGTTGAGTTAGAGGACAAAAATACAGAACATTCTTGATGGCTTGTTCTAACAATAAACTTTGCTGAATGTTTCAGTTAAAACAATCGAGATGTTTAGGGTTTGCTTTAACATTTTTAATATTGAGTATTAAACATATTTCAGAAGCTGAAGGAAATAAAGAAAAATAAGAGATAATTATTAAGTTTGTGACAGTATCCAGATATTCTTTTATCTCCATTCATAACTGAAATTGCATTTGATTGTGCTGCAGGGACCACGTTGTACTGCAGCTCTAACCTACTGATCCTATTGCACTTCACACTTTCAGGGTCAGGTCTATTCTCCCACTGAAGCCCATGGGCTCCTCTCATCAGTATCACAGAATCGTTGAATCATGAAAGGTTGGAAAAGACCTCTAAGATCAAGTCCAACTGTCCCTAAGTGCCATGTGTACATGTTTTTTGAACACCTCCAGGGATGGTGACTCTACCACTTCCCTGGGCAGCCTGTTTCAATGCTTCACCACTCTTTCAGTATAGAAATTTTTCCTAATAGACAATCTAAACCTCTGTTGATGCAACTTAAGTCCTCTCATCCTATTGCCAGTTACTTGGGAGTAACACCCACCTCTCTACAACCTCCTCTCAGGTAGTTGTAGAGTGATAAGGTCTCCTCTCAGCCTCCTCTTTTCAGACTAAACAATCCCAGCTCCATCAGCCATTCCTTGTAAGACACGTTCTCCAGACCGCTCACCAGCTTCATTCCATTTCTCTGTACCCACTCCAGCACCTCAGTCTCTTTCATATCAACAGCAGGCAGTCATGTACATCAGTGGGAGAATTAAATGAATGTTTAGCCCTTATTGAGAATTCAGGTTTAGGAGGAAGTCAGTCTACCTTGCAAGTGAAAAGCCCTAATTTTAAAGACTGCTTTAAACAGGACAGCTTTTTTTTCCTCCTGGAAAGTGTGATGAGTAAGTAAAGGGCTCAATAAAATGCTCAATAAAATGCTCAGTTAGATGAAAGGGCATTCTGCTGCTGGTTTCAAGTTGGAACAGCTTTGTCCAGAAAGCTTTCCCTCAAGCATCACCCTCTGATTTTATTGCAGACTTTCTGTTAAATTTGTATGTGTAAGAAATATTTGTATTCAATTTCTACATTAAAATGTCTCCTTCAAAGAAAAAAGTTTTCTTTTGTTGCTTCACTATGTTAAAACTGATGGTTTGCAGTTCAGAAATCTTAGGTCACTGGACAGGTCAGAGAAGTTTTGTACCAGTACCCTACTGTAAGAGTTGCAGAGTGCCCGTGACTTCTAAGGTCCAGCGACTGTCACAAACAGCTTCTCAGGGTGCTGGGGAGCTTGCATCAGTAACACAAACAAAATTTTTAGACAAGAAAAACAAAAATTTCTCCAAAGGTGTAAAAAATGGGAAGGTACTGATGTTGGCACTGTGTCTGCCATCAGGAATGTCCGCAAATATTTACAGGTGAAAATATATCCCACAGTAAATGCCATAAAATCTGTTTTCAGCTCAAGTTTTCTCTTAATTGATATAAATAATGTTCAACTCCAGTAAGAGCACATACATTCATTCCAGGAGCTCACCGTATTTTGCAATCTAATTTTGAATGAGGTTAGAGGATTTTAGAGCAGAACTTACACCCTGCCTAACGTGGTTACAATGTGGATGTCTTAACTCCTGAGCATGCAGGCAGCTCCACGGGGACCAGGCTTGAATCTTACCAGTACTATCATCCTTCCCTGGGCCACCTCGCTGAATGGGGAACAGAAGCATGGCTCTGCTGAGTCCTTGCCTCCACGTATGTGGGAGACAGAGATGTCCTGCAGGCGCCGTACAACCTCTCATCCTTCTGTGCAGTGATTTCATGCTTGCCTGTACTGCCCTTCACACGGAAAGAAATTAACCAACTTTTTCATATTTATAATACTTTAAGATGACCTATGTGAAATGTTCTAAATATTAAACCAGACAGATCATATGCAGAAAGGATGCAATATTTTCAAGAATAGAATCTGTAAGAACATCACCGTTCTATAATTATTTAAGGCTACAATGACAGGAAACAGATTCAATTCAAGAACTGTAATCTCTACGTGGTATATTGCCACGCAGAAAAGTTAATTAATTTGATAAATTCTTCCAAGTAGTTACTGTACTTTTGAATAAAGGTAAACAACAAAAAGCTATGAAAAAAAAGCACAGACAACTCCGAGGAAAACAAATGTCTCTAATTTTTTTCTGATACTTTGTTCTATAGAAATTGTGTTCCAGGTTTAAGACCTAACTGAGTGTACAAAACCACACTGTATGTGTAAGCCCTTATGCAGGGTTTTTAAAAAACAGTATCTAAAGGCAGATTTTAAATACAAAAGTATAGGTTTGCATAAAGCGATAAGAAAAACAAAATTACAAGCAAATATTAAAAATGAGATCTAGGAAGAAAAAACAACATGACAGCTATTGATACTGTAACTAATTCTCAAAAAACCCAGGGTGAATCCAATTACTGGTGTGACTGGTTTTGCATGGCAAATCCATATTCTACTGCCTCAAAATTAAAACACTTCTTTCCATTCTTTATACATTCAGTTGCCAGCCTTTGTACAGTACAAATCCAAGTAAGCCAAACCTCCTCCTGTGAAATACAGTTTGGATCTGGATACCTTGGGAAAAGTCTCATGATCTAGAGAGATTCCTCTTCCCAAATGTGCCCAGCACAGACTACTATAAATCTCTGCTGTGTCTAAATTAAGATTTCAGTGTCTTAGAAATCTGAATGGCTAGATGTAAAACTGAAGCAATGCAACCTACACCAGAAACCCAAGTCATGGTAGAGTTTAGTTTAGTTTGGTTCTGTAAAAGGTTATTTGCTGTACCTTTTAAACTGACTTCTTAATTTGTTCATGACATTAAGTATTTTCTCCACTGGA
The DNA here is from genome assembly GCA_033439905.1 of Ceryle rudis. Lineage (NCBI taxonomy): Eukaryota > Metazoa > Chordata > Aves > Coraciiformes > Cerylidae > Ceryle > Ceryle rudis. The sequence continues at coordinate 24,719 of JAAGNO010011979.1, forward strand.
ATTAATTTCATCAGTTCTTGCTGTTAAATACTGTACATTATTTTACAAGGCAAAACCTCTACGAAGAGACGACTGCCAAGAGACAATTTTCAGCTTTAGGAAAGAGCATCCAAGTGTCCGTAAACAGAATGAGTAAAAACACTTCCACATCCACTGAAAAATTATTTTTGAATAGCTTCTAAGTCAGTGTTTCTATTATATGGAAAGCTGAAAGGATTGGGAAAATCTGAGAATTTTCCTTATGCATAAAAAATAATGTTGGTTTTTTATTAAATTCTACACTCAACATTACATTTCACAAACTGAGCAGCAAAGAGGACTAAGAGACAACTTGTATTCTGTTACTGAACGACCATTCCTGTTTAAATAAAGTTTTTGCATTATTTGTATTTAGTAAATAAAGATTCTGTAAATGAAGCAGCAGTGCAATATTAGGAAAGAAAAAGAAAAGAAAAGGCCTGTAATAATAAACTTTTAAATCTTTAAATCAATAAAAACTGGAAGCCTAACTCTGCAAATAAACCCCTCAAAAGGCACCGAATGCACCAAGAAGTGGAATTACAATATCCTTTAAGAAGGACTTAATGAAATGGTTAAGTTGTGTGAGAAATTTGAGAACCATGTGAGGTATCTTTATTCCAACATACTCACTGTCTCCAATCTCACTGTACTTGGCTACCTATATACCCTAAAACCGGGATTGTTCAAAGGTATTATAAAGAAATTCAAGAAAAAAACCCATTTGTTTTAATGAGAATGCTCTACCCACCAAGTGCTACAACAGTCAGTGAGGTCCCATATTAGTAAGACACAATAATAATTAAAAAAAAAAAAAAAAAAAAAAGTTGTTTTCCATACAGCAACAATTAAAAGTAAATGAAACATAATTACAGGCAAAAAAGAGTATTTAAATTGGGAAGCTTTTTAACTATAAGTCTACTCAATAATCCACTATTTCAGTAATATGTATTAGATTCAGCAGCCATTAAATTAGCGTGATTCCAGTTAAAGTATCTGGGACAAACAGGGATCTCAGAAAGATGTTATTTCTGTAATTTCAGTGGAAGCCACAAATGTTTATCTGATGGCAAACCTTCTCGTGACACTGCAGCTTCTCATTTGTATCATTAGAAAGATGTGTTTTCCAAACCTGAATATAAGCAAAGAAAACTTCTATTCTGGGTGTGAACATTCATTCAATTGCTGGCAAATCATTAGAAAAACAACTTACTGATGTTCTCTTCTCCAAGAAGAAAGGTAAGAACTCCTGGTCTGCTCTCTACTTCCAACAAACAGCATACAGCAATGCCTAAAACAGCTCAGAAGAGACTTAACCAGATACCTATTTCAACCAAAGCCATAGTATTTCACATTTGTTCAGAGCAGTTCAACTGCTGCCACTTCCTAATCTTTTAAACTAACTTCCAGCTGCTGACATTTTAAAGAAATCCATATCAGTTTGTTTAATGAAAATATATTTTAGTAAATTCATGCTCCATGAGCTTCCTACATGGGAATACATGAATACAGGAAGTGCTTTCAACAGAAAGTTACATAGTTTTACAGTACAACCTGTCTAAGGAGATTTGGAAGGGACCAAAGTAATGATCTGGTCTCTTTGGATTAGGCAGAAGTACAAGCGAGAGGGAAACCCCCAACTTACGCCATGTGTAGAACTTGTTCCTGTCACAGATTGAAGAAACATTAGTTTGATGTGGAAGTTCACCTAATGCCCAAATGCTAGTATTTTTCAAATCAACTGCATCTCAAAGAATGAAAACTTAATTGTACCAAGCTCCTGGAAAGAAGCTCAACATAAAACAACAGTATATATTTGCTATATTGACTAAGTGTTCTTCACTGCTGAGTTCTCGGGGTTGGTTTTGTTTTTCCTTTTGCTCTACAGATCATTCACTTTTTCTCAAAGTGCAAATTATTGACCTTTAATCTGAATGTACGCAGGTCAGAAACTACAGCATTAGAGAAATACAAAAAGTACACAAGGAGTAGCTTACATTAATTTAGAGAACCTTACATAAAATGTTTCTGAATTCAAAACCACAAAACAAACCCAAACAAATACAGCATCAGGTGGATGGGGGAGGGACCACCAATGTATCTGTGTACAGCAAGGCTTATCTGACACCAAGGAAGTGTCTGGACACTAAGTGAAGATTATATATTAAATCCTGCTGTTTTGGATGTTATGCGTTCTTTATGATGGAATGTTGACCTCAATTTCTGGGGTTTTTTTACTTCCATAACAAATCTGTTGAATGTCACTGGGGATGATTGTCTTCTTGAGAGACCAAACTCCCTTAAAACCACAGCTGCACTTTGTACCGTCCATTATGATTCTAGTAAAGTATGCCATCGACATACTTGCTGTCCTTTAGATTCTTTCATTTCAGTCCAGTGATTGAGTTCATCTTCTCCTGAGCTGTTGAGACCTAAGGAAATCCACCCTATCATCTCTTTTCGTTTCATGCTGCGTTTATTATATACAGACAGTATGAGTGTCACATCTGAAAGCTGAAACAGTGCCACTTGGAAAACGAAGGTTTCTTTGTATACTGGATTTGGCTGTCCTCGGCGGATTGAAGTTTTGCATTTGGACATCTCTTGCCCCATCGAGTTCAGAAGTGTTAACTTAACATATGTATCTACAAAATAAATCATATTTTGTAATGTCAGATATCTTAGAACGAAAGTTTCTGAGAATGAGATACTTACAAGACACAAGGATATGGTGTATACCAAGCTGACTGAAACAATTTAGCTTAGACACATGGAAAGATGACAAGTAAGCAAAATATTACAAACACACTAAAAAATTAACTAGCTTCCATACTACGTAAATGGGTTAAATTAAAGGTATACCTCATAATCCTCTTTCCGTTGACCCCCCGCTTACTTGTTCTAAACAGATTTAAATTGCATTAACACGTAGCAAGCTCCAGCTAGCCACAGCACTATAAAGCATACCACTGACTTCTCAGAAAATAAGAATAAATAAAGTGGAATGAAGGCAACTAATGAAGAGAAAAAATTGTAATGCTGATATGCAGTGATGATATCAAAACAGCCAGAATGGAATACTTAAGAATAATCTCTGCATGGATGTGGTTCTCACTTTGGGTTTTTCTATTTTATTTATTTTAACAATGCAGAAAAGTGCATTCAAAGGTAGAAGTTTACACGATACAAAAACCCCATCAATTCTTAGATTCATGAAGGAATACATTTCATACACCTTTAAAGAAAACTACGTTTTTGCACAATTCCAAGATAGTTGTTTAAAACATGGCTTGTACAGTGCTCTTGGGAATTACATTTAAGAAGCTGATGTAAGTAAACGTGGTTAGCACATTGGGTGTTAGCATTTAGGTATAAACCCTTATTTTTAAAGCTCTGTTTTCACTTGACTAGAAGCACCAAGCCATGCTCCTACAGAAGGATGGGTATTTCATGAAGTTAGCTGATTTTAAGAAATATAAAACTGTATAAAACAATGTGGTGTTTCATTCTTTATTCCTGATATATTCACATTAAAGCATATTATTAAAAGACTGGTGTTTATGTAAAAATAAATACATTGAATATTTTAATTTTGCAGCTACACTGAAATCCCAGCATCCATAATCAGAGATAAATGTAACTTTTGCATTAGAAAGTGCAACAAACAGTAAACATACTTTTATAAACTAATATGGTAGGCAGCTGTGGATAGCTTTACTGCTGGCAAGTTTTCTTTTGCATGAAAAAGACAACATCCAATTAGTTTCTATAGGAACTCACCTCGGATTATATAAACCTGTCCACCTATCAAGTGTTTTAGACAACAGAACAGTCCGTCTGACAACAGGGGGTGGAAAGCAGTAAAAGAAATAATGACCAGATGTCAATAGTTGGGTGAGAAAGGATCAAAGGTCAAAGTTTAAGAGGAAACACTATTCACTGGAGTGGAAGAACACAAAACCTTAGAAGCATAGATCAGAAAAAGGATTGAACAAAAGGATTGTTGGGTAAAATTTAATGAAATGAAAATTTTGTGCAGTTTTTGTGTAATCTTTAACAAAAATTACACCACTTACATAATCAGTTATATTAGTTTTAATAGGTATGGGGTTCTAAATCACACTCAACAGAGAAAGAATCATGCAAACAATTAGGTTATAGAAGATTGGGTGAAAATCACCGTATCCTTTTTAGCAAAACTTATGCTTTTTCATGCAAACTCCAGCATATTAAGAAAAAACTGCACACAGTAATTATACTTCATATATTAAAAAGCAATAAAACGAAAAACCACTGAATTGAAAACTAAGCTGGTTTTGCCCTTAGCTTTTAAAGTTAAAGGTACTCGATTGTAATACTTTAGTTCTTGAGTAGGATGGACTTAGGCATGAGAATGACTCTGATCTAAACTAGAAAAATAGCTGAGGGATGCTCACTATCTGAAATTCAACACTGGGTGTCTATTTAAAATGTAAAAATCTTACTTGTAAAAATCCATGCATTTATGCATTTAATGTGTGTGTGCATGCATACCCACACCTGTACTTAATGCACGAAAGCTTGTACGCCATTTAAAAAAAAATTAAAGAATACTAAGAAGCATCTTCTTCTCAGAGAAAATATTAACTGCTCAATTGCTAAATGAATTGCTATATAATATGCAGCATAGGAATACATACAAGAAGCAGAAACGTAGGACTCAATCCCTATTTGCTGCAGAAGCATTTCACAAAAACTGCATAGGTTTACAAGCCCTAGACTACAGAAAAGATTGCATGTGGGAAAGAATAATTGCTTCCATTTCCATCGTAGTTTCTCAAGATGTGAATGGAAACCGACCTGTGCGTGTACTTTGCTGCACTTCTCAAGATTTTGGACGGTCCAAATGACAAATCTGATCTGAACATTTCATCATCATCCCTATGGGACTTAGTTTTCATTTTGTGGAAACGATGGCACAGGCTGCTATATGTGCATGGTGTACTCGACAGAGAGTCCAGAAATGGCAGTGGTATGCATCTGGGTCCAGGAGTTTACAAGTAGGTGCTACCACTACCAGGGGGGAGGGGGAAAACAGTAAACAGGTCAGAGGAGAAATCTGGATTCCACAATATTCTGTTCATGGTCTTACTAGACCCAGAAAATGCATTAGTTGCTAGCTTTCTAGAAGCAACAGAACTCCAAACCCATGTTTGCCTATACAGAACTGGATGATAATTATTATGAATATCAAAACTTCCCCCTATCCTTCACAGGGGATAGCAAAATGTAACACACAAGATCTTCCCTCCAAAAAGTTTAGACAAAACATGATATTACAGGGCTATGTGTCATGTTCTATGCTCCTTTCTTGCAATCTGAAACAGATTTTTGACCTCAGTGACGCCCACAACTGTTGACTAGACAGCATAGGTCCACAGAGCATATTTGGGAATTAACATACCAGGGAATGAACATATCTGTCTTCAGAACAAGTACTGAAACCCCATCTAAATTGCATATTCTAAATATTAAAGAAAATTTGGCTTTGCCTAGAGATTCCAGAAAGATAAGCATAAGCCACCTACTGTTTTTGCTTTAAGGGAACAAATGATCCCCTCTCTCCAGGTGTTCTCTCCTGTTATTCCATCACCCACCCCAGTGTCCTTGGGCCTTCTTGGCTTTCCCCATCTATTTCTATGCTTTGTGTCCAAATACATGACTCTGGGACAGCTACCTAATTATATAAAAGTATTAAAGATTCTTCTGTCACCTTCATTCTCTGGCCATGTTAACGAAGTCTGCCTACATCAGCGTGAAAAGTATAGAAAAAGCAAAGCAGAGGAAGGCTGAGCCAAATGTAATTAATGATTAGAATAAAACACTGGTCAAGAAAGAAAGAGAAGAGAAGAGCACCACTCTCAAGTTGTTTGGCTTACTTCCTAAACTCTGAAGACAACGTGAGATGTGCAAATCACTTATAAAATGTTGGCAGCCTGCTACATAATCTAGTAGTGCCAGATAATCTGCTAATGCCATACAAATCTGGGGATTAAGAAAGAGGGGCTAAAACCTGAGCCTCCAGTCAAAATCAAGAGGAACGGGTAGGTATGTTTGGCTAAAACCTATCTAAGTCAGACTCATCATCTAAAAAACACTTAAAAAATAATTTTAAAAAGAGTTCATTACGGAACTTTCTCAAGCTATGTCAAAGAATTAGTAAAAACATTCTGTGTGTGTGACATTCCATATGGCTCTAATTTAGAAGTACAGAAAGTTCACAGATATTTTAGACAAATGTATTTCTGAACAAATGCTTGAACACACACTTCAAGTCCTTTCCGATGGTGAACATTTCTTCTGCACAGTAAATATGCCAAAGGTCTCAGTTTGTCTCTCCGTTGTCTTCACTGACATTCCCAAGTTACATATAGTACCACCACATATACGCAAGCACATAAGCAATTAAAGACTGCAATATAAACCCCTCTAGGAACAGCAATAACAAAGCGTTTATATTAATATTAGCTGGCATGCACTTTCTCTTTAAACACTAACTTTTTTTCTTGGCCTGTGATGTGAGGCATTAGTAATTTAGCAATTAATCACTATGATAAAGGTAATTTATTAGTCAGTCATCATGAAAAATTAAAAGTCTTGTCAATTAATATTTTGAATTTTAGATTTTTGCTATTTCCCAACTGACTAGAAATATAAAACATGAAACAGATTAGTTGATGATTGCTCTATTTCATTTTGATTGGGTAAGACTAAACGATAGGATTGAAGTCCTTGCTACCAAGAGCCCCACCAGTACAGAAGCATTAGGATGAAAAAAGATTTTCACTCACTGGGTGGTCTGTTCGCTGCCAAGTTTTTGAAGTGGCTGCCTTTTATCACTTCTGCTGATAATCTTCCAGTGGTAGCATTATAAAGGAGGCCAATAAGGATTTCTGGAGCTGAGCCATGTACCAGCGAGTGACAAGAGGAGGTACTTTCACTGCAGGACACTTCTGACATGCTCATTTGAGAGTCACAACCCTATAAAACAGATTAAAAGTTCTATGTATTTTATGGAACGATGTTACTGGGAAGTCAATTTTTAGAAAAATAGAAAGAAAATTAGGAATGCAACTTACTGACAATTACATTCAATTCAATCACCCAATAAGAAATGTAAATCCTAAATATATACTTAGTTCACACTTTTTAGAGGCAAGAAAAGACAAAAGTGGTCTGGAACTAAAAGAAATCTTAATTTTGTGTTTCCATTGTTTCATAATTCATGAGAAATAATACCAGAAGATGAAGAACAGCCTTTATGCTTGCTATTTACTTCAATTGCTAAGATAAGACCTGTAACAATTTGTCAGTATCCCAGAGAACATTAAACCTTCTATCTTTTACTTTCCAAAAATGAAAAACACTAGGGGAATTCTGAAGATAATAAAATGCAGGAAATTCTCATTATTCATGTAAAGGTTACTCTCTAGACTGAGAATTTATGAGTAGCAAAGTAACAGAACACATGTAAATAGAAAAATGCACTCTGTCTAGAATAAATTAGCTTACAAGGAATTTAACTGGTCTGGGGATATAGAATTGCAATAGACTCTTTTGTCTTGGGTGGGAAAGGAAGAATGCCATCCTGAAGCTCAGCAAGTGATGCTTTAATTTCCACCCTGCAAGCTTCCAAAAAATTTTGATCCCTCATTCAGTCTCACCACATCACATCTTTGATGGAAGCTTCTAAAATTAATTTTTATAATTTGAACCCCTCATTATTGGCCTCAAAAAAAGAGAAAAAAATATACTTTCTTTACACTGACATGCTAATCATACCATAGCTGTTCCTACTTTCATTTCTTGCTTTTGTGCACATAGAGTTGTACCACTGAAAATAGGAAACTGTACAGAATCTAGTCAATGCCATGGCAATTTGTTTGGTAGCTGAGAAGAGACATTTGAATTATCAGTACATCCCTTTATGATTCTCTCAAAAAATGAAAATTAGATCCACAAATCTTTTCAAATATGGCTTGACTCATTTGGGAACCTTGCAGCACTCTTTCAAGAAGTCATGATGATTTTGTGAAGCTGATTCTTCCTGATTCCAAACGTCTCTATCATTTCTGGGAGCAGCTGACATAGGCGCAAGATCAGTCCTAAAACCTAAATAATACAAATCTTCATAAAGATAAAAAGTAACTTTAAAAGCGAGTAACTTAATCTGACATGTAAAGCCCAAATGTACTACAGAATCTCAAATTATAGAGGAGACTATACCTACAAGAAGAAATTATGAACCTACAATAATACCCTTCATATTGACATTTTAACTAGTACTTATCAATAGAACATTTCCAAGAAGTCTGGCATAAACTTCAAGTAGCAATCCAGTTCCTCATTAATTAACATTCACTGTTGTTAGCAAATGTATTCTTACTACTAAAGAAGGACCTCAACAATATTCCTTGACTTTCATCCTCCAAGCTGCAAATTCTGAATTTTAAATCTCTGGTTGTTTCTCCAAAAGTTCTTTATTCATTTCCAAGAATAAATTTCAAATGCATTGCAAATTGTAAACTGCTGAAAATGAACGAGAAGTATACATTCATTCTCTGACTCCTGGCATTCACATACCAGGAAACTTTTGATTCCTAACTTTAACAGTAGATTACAAAATGGAAAGTTTCAAAGAGATACGACTTGATTCAGCGGTCAAGGTACACACTGCACACTTGAAAGCCTCAGCCTTTCCCAGCTGCAGCCATCACTGAAGTTTTCTGGTCTTTTAAAATTGTAACACATTACTCATATGGTGCTTACTCATTATTTTGTTGGGCCAGAAATTTAACCACAACCAACCCGATACCGTTCAAAGCTTCGGTCTCAAATTTGATTGGCAACATTCTGCAAGTCCACAAAAAAGACAACAGAGAGCAAGCATCTGGGTAACACTCCCCACCAAACCCTCAAAGGGCTCCAACATCTGTACTGAGAGAAGGTGATGATAGCACTTTTTGACAGAGTTAAAGTGATTACAATGGGCATCAGAAAAACATTTCACATGCAAGAAACTGTAAATAGTAGATGAGTGATGACTGAGTGGGAATGAGTTCTGAAGTTCCTTGAAAGGGAAGACAAGTAGCTTCTGTCTGATATAATAGAGAAGGGGAAAAAAAAGAAAATTAAAATAAAAGTGATATTACAAAGTAACCTAAGCATGGGCTAGAAATACCATTCCTTTACTGCAGAATCCTGAGTGGATGTGAGAAAGACAAGACTGCTATTGTCAGTGCTGGAGAAATGGATTGGTGGGATGAGAAGACCAAGGTGATGCTTAAAATCTCTAAGTGGATGGAAATGCAACTAAGTGGGCTGTACCTTAGAACTGTGCACAGAAAGAATTGGTAGATGTACCACTGATGAAAATCTGTAGAGAGGATCTAACGTAAATGTTTTGCTGTAATATTTTCTAAACCAAAATATTTTGCCTTTTGTTCTGAGACAGGTGGCATGTTTGAAACAAACAAAAGCATGCTGTTTAATCCTTAGTGCATAATAAACTTGTGACTCTCCTTCCTACAAAATGCTGCAGTGATATAAGTTTAAAGATATTAAAATAAAGCAACCACATTCACTGAAGAAACAATCTAAAAATATTTGTTTTCCATTGCACATTTGGGAAAAAAAAAAAAAGACTCCAACCCATTTTGTTTCATGCTGAGCCAACTATATTTAAAAAAATACTCTGCTTTTCAGTTATGAACTGGAAAATTCTAACATAAAAGAAAAGGGTTAAATGACATAAACCGAAGTATAATTCCTGTGTCTATGGCAAGGGAGAAAACAGAATTTGGGGGCAAGCAGGTAAAAGACATGAGAAAAAGGGGAAAGCAATGTTGTATTTCATCAGTTTTCTTCTGCAAGAAAACAAAGATCCTATGAGGAAAATAAGAAGAAACAGGAGTCAGGGAAGGCAAAGAGACAGCTGGGATCAAAAGGGCTTGGATCAACAATCGAAGACTTCTCATTGCAAGACAAAGTTAAAAATCACGGATATGGAGTATTTTTAGATGTCTTCTCAAAACTATTTTTACCAGCAGAGAGATTATTGTTCATGTTATGGAAATCAATTCATCATTTAAAATAACGTCTTTTGTGACAATCACATCCGTTGGTAAGTAACCTGGCTTAATGTCTTAAGTCTGTAAGATGCACTAGAATTGAAAAGAACAGCTTTTCAAGTCTCTGTTCAGTTTTTTTTCTCCTGTTTACATAGTCAAAATTCAAGAAGCATGGTAACAAACTCATCAAGAAGTTACATTTTCACCTGCTCAAAATATAAGCTTCATGATCACATGCCAAATTGTAAAATATTAACACTTAAATTGTTAATTGGTACAACATGAATATAAATTTAGCTACAACAAAGCTTTTATCTCATGACAACATTACAGTGCTACCAGATGCTTTTCAGCTCCATACAGTTCTGCATTCAATCTATCTGTAAGGCCACTTTGATATTGTAGCTTCACTGTGGGAAATGTAATATTTAGAGCAAAAGTTACTATTTGTTCGAAATAATTTGTTTACCTAAGTTTATTTTTATAAATCTTCCCTCTTTTCCTCTATCTATAAACACTGTGTGCACTTTAACAAGCAGGGAAAGAAAAGACTAAAGTTCCACAGTAGCAAAAGTCTTTCGAAGTCAGGAAGCACCACAATAGTCCAGTTAAGAACTACCATAAAATATTAAATGCAGATTTTTAAGAACTCAGAGAAACTGTCAAGGTATTGATGATCTCATCACAGTGCAAGGAGCCGTCTCTTGAGGTTGTCTCCGGGATATTAATGCTAAATCTAAACTATTTTTGTCCCTTTAGCTGTAACAAAAATACATTAGTATACAACAGTAAACACAAACAAACAAAAAACCCCACATTAGACAAAGTCTATTCCAAATACTTTGTCCAAAGGTCTGTCTTACTACACTAAATTACAGATTTTCAGCTTTGCCATTTTATAATACAGAGCTCTGAACAAAGGACTAAAAATTTCCTATATACACCCCAGGATAATATTTTATTACAAAGTTAGGTGGATATTATTTGATCTACACTTAAAAGAATAGCTGCTTTTCACTGGATTATAAGAGTAATAAGTGTAATATTCTACAAAATGTTAATTTCCAATTCTCCAAACTATTGTCCTTAATGACTTCTTTGCATGTATTATCTAGGGAAGAAATGTCACTTTTAAATATATATATAATAAAAACATTCTCATTACATGGTATTTATATTTCATAGCTTCCTATAGTACAAAAGTTGGCACTCAAAAAGAGAACACTCTTTATCTTCAGGCCAATGGAAGTGACCACATACAATGCATGATGTCAGACCTGAACCCCTAAGAAGTATTTTCGGTTATCTTTTTCTCTGCTCTTTTACAGCACAGAGTCCTCTATTTGCAACGATGACAATCTATGTAAAATGTATTTGTCTTCCTTCACCACAGTCCCATGGAAACAGGATATTTGTTACTTACATATTCATCTCCTACTGTTATTTTTCTATACCCTGAAGTTCTGTTTATAAATTCTGTTCTTAAGCCAACTGCAGTTAATCACAAGGAATATGAGGCCATGCTCTGAAGGTAGTTAAAAGTTCATTTTCCTCAGTGCACAGGTTAAAATCATGCCCCTGTAGGCTTATGGAATAGAAACATCTGATTCTCTTGGCTTTTCAAAATATACACAGGAAAGATGAAACCTTGCTGACAATCCTTCAGCAACAAAAATCTGATTCACAGCATGTTACTTGTCAAAATGTCTCAAATTTTAAATGTTAATGTTATATCACTAATCTCTTAACAAACTTTTTTGCACATTACTCTCTTCTATATCAATGTAACTGAGAGGTGAGGGATGGAAAATTAAATCCTAGTAGGCAAAAGAAGGAACTGAATTCAGGTCTCCAACATTTTAGATAAAAGTATTCATCTCTGAGTCACCAGCCCAGTGCTGAAGCCTGAAGCTACCATTCCACTCTGAGGCAAAAGCTTATAGGAGTGAGCACCCAAGTACCAAACAGACTTCAGACCAGCTCTCAGCCTGGAGCCCATCCCCTCTTTCTGCTCTGAGAGGAGGAGAAAAATTGAACCTAGAGGCTCCACATCCTTCATTAGTGGCTTAAGCACCAGATACTTTCTAAAAACAAGATTCAAAGCTAAAATAGTTTTGAAAAAAATATCAGTATCATTCCTGGGAAAGAGAATTTAAATCCACTGAAGAACTCCATTCTGAAAACAAAGGGATGTAAAATAATTAGGAATGTCAAAGAATGGATCATTAATTTTGAATTCTGGCATCTAAATCCAACTTATATCCTATATTGGACACTTTGATGCTTTTGCAGAGGTGTTTGCCTCAGTTCCTCATGACTTCTGCTTCTGTTTGCCATAACTCATGACAGAACTGTGAGGACTGATAAACTTGAAACAACAAAGTCCTCATATTAAAAGTTCCTTACACTAAAAAATCGATACTCTTTCTGTATACTAATACCTGTAGGAAGTATACACTTTTTGTTTCTAAAAGTAGAACTTAAGCATTACATGAGGCTCTAAGTTGGTTGGTTTTGTTTTGGTTGGTTGGGTTAGGTGGTTTTTTGTGTGTGTGCGTTTTTGTGGTTTTTTGGTTTGGTTTTTTTTTTGGGGGGGGTGTTGATTGTTTATTTTATTTTAAAGAAAACCAATACTTTTGAAATTGTTCAAAGCCAACTATCTTCACAACATATTAGGGAGAAAATTCCAATTCCTATTGTAGCTGGCTGTCCCGTATAATAAAATTAAGAGAACATACAGTTATCAGCATTTTGCTTAAACTAATAACCTAAACTTGCAAACATTGAAACCTACAGTTTTAGGCATCTCGGAGATGCAAGTTTAGGAAAGCATCATTATTTATGACAGGTAATTATTTATAGGTTTTTTGCTTAATACCTTCCTTGAAGCATGCTCCCATTAATTACAATGTGCATTTTTATTCATGTACTAACACTTTACAGTATTAATATAAAAGTAAACTTAAATCACAAACATGAAAGTATTCTAATAATATTTCAATTATGCAACTTGATTTTAGGAAATAAAACATATTTGTTTTGCGTAGAAGGGTAGGCATTAAAAATTACCAGGACTTCCTATCCACAAATAACAATTTAAAAATCTTTAACAAATAAACACACTCAACATTGATGGTAGTCACATCAAATATGGAATTGTTTTGATTATTAAACTACTATTAATATAGTTGAAAGTACCAGCAACTGAAGTGGTAAAATTTACTTTTCTCCTCAAAAGTGTCTGCTCTACCTTCTCTTTTTCATCTCAAGAGGGAAAAAACAAACTCAGGGATGCACAATTTTACAAAACTTATAATTTTTCTCACAGACGAAATGCTGGAAAATGGGAATCAAATGAAAAAGAATAATTAAGTTTCTTAAATTATCAGCTCTGAAGAACAAAACATTAATTCTCTACAGAAAGGGAAATATTTTAAGTTTTTATAACTTGGATTTGTTTTGTTTTGTTATTGGTTTTTTTTTTAAACACACCTTTGGCTTCCTTGACAGATTACAAGAGGTCACCTAGTTGTTCCAGTCTTAATGGCCTTGAAATTTGCACAGCAAACCCCAGCAGCAGTGAGGCAATTGGAAATGAATATACAATGAAATTTACAGCACTTACAAAAGTGTTGGTTTTACACTGCAAAAGTCTAACAGCTTTTTATACAGCCATGGGCAAAGCAGGGGAGAGAGGCAAGAGTCCTTTTATTATTGAATTCTGTTTTCTGAGATAAGACATGTAGCATAAAGAAACATTCAAGCACTAAAAGCTGTTAGATGTTTGTGCTAGCAATTTAGTTAAGAACATCTGACATAAAATGCAGACATTTTACCTGCACTCCTGATGAGGAGGCTATGCTAACAGCTCCTACCCAGACTGACTCACACCTCCCCCTCTCTTTACTCCCTGTCAAACTTGCAGTAGTGCTGTGGGACAGCTTCCAAGACCACAGACTTCTTTAAATGACAATGATCTGTCCAGATGGGAGTTACTCTCTAAGCTCATTGGGGAGATCAAGAACAAATCATTTAATTTTTCTGTTTTCTCTCTTGATTACACTGTTTCAAACTGGGGAAAAGAGAAAAAGATTCAGTGATCAAACAGTAAGCGTAATTTATGAGTAGTTAAACTATGGACTACTGTTTGATTGCACAGACATTCATGCTATTGTTTTTCACAATGAACAAATCCATATCATTAAAGGTCTACTTATAATGCATTTTTCAGTTACATTATATGCAATTAACAGCTCACCCAGCTCTAACTTAGTACTGCTAGTCGTATCGCTTTTGATTTGTTCAAGTCATGTTTAATCTTATGACCAGAGGATCACCAGCTGTCTGCAGCTGGAAGGGATCTGCCTCGGGTCTTAGAGCTATCAAACACCACAAAAGAAGGGCAAGAGTTGTAGATAAACTGGATTCTCCAGGGTGCACCTGACAGCTGATTAAACCCAACAGAAAGACAGGAGCTGTAAAAAATGCAGCTCAAGGTCAGACAATATGAGGGCCAACCCTGACGAGAGACAAACACAGTAAGAGACTAAACGGATCCCTTGCTAAAGGCACTCTGTGGACAGAAATGCCTAGCCGATACCAAATACAGGGTGCTTGAATATACAAAAGCAGCAGTTACCTGGAGATCGAGTCTGAAATAAAGCTAATGAAGAACACTTAACTTACTCTACAAAGCTCAGGAGAAGAATCATCACCCAGTTAGTAAACCTAAAAAACTAAAAAAGTTCCACAAACGTCTAAGTTATAAATGTGCAGACCAAGTAACTTCATCTGTTTGTGCAACATCTCTGATTAGCATTTCCCACAGAGGAAAACAGTGCACATGCTTCTGCTCAAACCTGCAAACAGAACTGTGTCTGTTTCTCCTTTTTCTTGTTTCTTTGAAAGACAGTAACAAAAGTCAGATGTTTGTGTGTACATATACATGCAAACAAGAAAGAATTCAAATTATGGAAAAATAAAATAGTCAGGAAACTCAGTGTCTTGTAAGAGAAACAGCAATTTCACTTGCATTCATAAATTAAAGTCTGTATCTCCACTGCTTGAGGAAGACTTGAGTAGCAGTTTACAGCCTTCAAAAGTGGAAATTTCATACTAGTGACAACCTTGATAATCTTAATTGTAACTCCTAAAAAAGCCAGTTCTGGGAAATTTACAGTATGTTTTTACAGTATCATTATTTTCATTACTACTCTGAAATTGCAAACCAGGCTGGAAGATCATACTTATGCCAGAGAGAATGACAGTCTGAGAACCTCAGAGATACCTGATGAAATTCCAGTTTTTCTAGCTTTATGTATTGATGAGCATTTGCCATTTTATTTTTTAAAGATAATCAAAACTAGACACATAATTCTAGACAATGTCTGTCACTGATGGACTGGCTTTCTGAGGAAATAAGAGTATTGCTCAACAGGATTACTTCAATTTAATCTAGAACAGACTGTCATTTGACTAGGGGCATTTCAGAGACTTGAAAACATCATCATACACTCAAAATAGTAAAATCACGTCTGAAACATAGTTCCCGACCCAAATATCAAAGATTGGGTGGATCAAACTGAGTAGGTAACTTTTTTCAAGCAACTCATTGATTAAAGGTAAAATATACCAGTTTTTAATTGTTATTTTACTCAGTGCACAGATATTAAGATAGACAACAAACGGTCTTTATTCTGGCTAGCTGACCACTTGATGATTTTGACAAATAGATTAAACTCATTACAGTACTGACTTTAACAAATTCTCCAAATATCCTACATTCAGCATCGTGGTAACTGATCTAGTTACCATACAAGGAACTTCCTTCTCATCTAGATATTAGCAAGGTAGTTGAAAGTTAACGTTACATTCACATTGTGGTTTTGCTAATTCATTGAGGAAAACCCTGGTGTTATGCTGGCATTTTTTTTTCCCCCCAAATCTCTAACAGCTTGAAGGCCAGGTGAACTTTGTTAATTCTGCCATAGCAGTGGCATGCACATTCAGAATGCTCTGACTGTCCACATTGGTCGGCATATCCCAGAAATGATACATAAGCACCACTTTTACAGCACTCTTACTAGTTCCGTTATCCATGGCTGTCAGCAATAACTGTAATCAAACTATTATTCTTGTATCTTACAAGAAAGTACAGTAATAAAGGCTAGAAATGCAAATTAAGATGCATAAATAATGGATGTACAAGACTCAACTAAGGGCTCTCAGAACCTCATAAGAAGTCCAAAGCTTCTTTTCAGGGGTTTTCATTCAGAAAAGCTTTATACTCTTTAAACTACTGATAGAACAGGAATCAGAACCCCTAGCTAGCCTAGAAAGAATGACAAATCCTGAGTTGTTGTTTTGTGGAAAGTTTCCTGAACTGATCTTGGACTTGATTGTCAGTGGACAAATAGCAGCAATATGGCCCACGTCTATGACGGTACAAGGCAGAGCACCCATGATGACAAAGATCCTTCTCTTGATCAAAATGGAGGTAGCGAATAATGAAAGGGGTGAAGTACTGAATTTAGGTACAGAGTTTAAAGTAACTTACAAGGACCACTGCCTCTTACTCTGGATTCATCCAAAGAACGGGTTACAAATCTCTGTACAAGTTCAGGAAATATTCTAGTATTACTAGATAGTTCACTCAAAATCCTTGTTCAATCTGTGATAGAACCATATTGCCCCCCAGACACTAATCAATTATCAAAAACCAGTGGTGTATGTTGAAATTGGTCAACCATTTTGCTCCTGAGATCACAGAATGACTGCTGTCACCTGTTACCTGATTGTAGAAAAAAAATCTTGAAAAGTACCTAGAAGCATTCTACAAGGTATCAAAGTTATTCTCTACGGGGCTGAAGGAGTCTTACAGTCGCAATGCCTAGTCCAGGACTTTTTGGACGAACAGACTAATTATATGCCAAAATTTGAATGAAAGATTAGACATATTTACCCAAGGAAAAATCAGGAGAAAACAGAACTGATCTGGAAAGCAAATTAATTCTGTAACTGTGATGACTGAACTTATCTAGTGGGAGATCCTTATCATCTGGCCAGATTCTGTTTGAGTTCTTGAAACTTTTATGTGTTGGAACAATGCAGACACAGCATTGGCTTTAGAACATAGTAGCCACAGCAGTCTTTGGGTTCCCCTCACCTCCCCATATCCTGTTGAAGACTTGAGCAGAGGAAGCCATGGTTTATCGCTTACTTCTCAGCTGCCAGGAGCAGTGCTTGATGAACACCACACAATGGCACACAAGTTGAGGCACCTATGACATTCAGAAGACAACAGCCTCTGCTTGCTGACATTGCTGTGAAATGTTGCATGACCAGCGAAATACAGAGACTGCTTCATTTGTTAATTACTGTCAAGTTCTCCTGCAGCCTCACCATTTTCCAAACACCTAATAATTTTCTTCAAAGAAATTGCGAGAGTCATCACACTTAATGCGTCAAAAGTTTAATTCTGATCTTCCATATTTTACACCACTAACTAAAATGAATTCAGCAACCTATTCTGGAGGTAAGAATGTGCTCAACGTTTAAAGATAACTGACCCTTACTTTGATGGACATAGTTTTACAATCTACCTAAAAGCATTTATGCATCATCACATAGGAACTGATCCCTTTAAGTAGAATTCAAGCTAGAGAAAATTCTATGAACAAAATCTTTTAAGTCTTTTTTTCTTTTTCCTACACAAGTCTTAGTCATTTTTTGGTTAGCTGTTTTAAAGTATCATACTGCTATTTAGTAAAGATCTCTTTATGCATATGAATTTTATAGCCTTCCAAGTACAAGCCTGAATAGACCACACCAGAAGAACACAGCAGTAAAGGGACCAATAGGTTTAAATTATAAGAAATAGGTTAAAAGTATAAGAATTTCTACATAATAATATTTATTGTGTGTTTTTCCTTCAAGTATAAGAAGTCATACTTTACAAACAAAACCTGACAGCTCAACTCCATAATGGACAAGAATTCCTGAGAAATATCACTCTGAAAGCTTTTTTTTTCCCCGAGAAGATTATAAACTGATAAATATCCATTACAAAGAATACTGAAGATATGCCACATGTAAAGGGCAACTTAGAACAAATGCCTTAAGCACAATGCGTAAAGTAACATATACTAGATGATTAACCATTGTCCTAAAAGTGGAGAGAGCACACATGTGCGTGTGCAGACCGAGCATTTTTATACATTGTGTGAATAAATGCCTTCAGTCAAAAAAAAAGTAATTAAAATAATTCTCAGACATTCTGAATATTTATAGTAAAGTTATACATAAAAATCCTTTAAGCATGTACAATTACCTACACCATCCATTCTTTGTTATGGGGATCACATCTGGGAGTTCAACATGACAGGAGACCTTATTGCTCTCTACGACTACCTAAAAGGAGGTTGTAGAGAGGTGGGTGTTGGCCTCTTCTCACAAGTCACACCTTGTAGGACAAGAGAAAATGGCCTCAAGCTGAGTCAGGGGAGGTTTAGGTTGGACATTAGGAAAAAATTCTATACTGAAAGGGTTATCAAAGACTGGAAGAGGCTGCCCAGAGAGGTGGTTGAATCACCATCCCTGCATATATTTAAAAGCCGTCTAGATATGGTGTTTAAGGATATGGTATAATAGTGGCCCTGGTAGAGTTAGATAACGATTGGACTTCATGATCTTAAAGGTCTTTTCCAACCACAGTGATTCTGTGATTCCATGTTAGAAATGTATAATGTTATAGAAAGAAAACCAAATTTAATTCTCCACAGTAAACATCTCATTACTGCCAACACATAATGAACAATTACTAGTTTTGCTTAGCGGGAAGATGTATGCCTTGGTTGTCCAAACTGTACTTCCAAAATCTATCACAAAATAAAGAACACGATTGTTTGGTGTTATTCTACACCAAAAAGCAACCTATGGCATGGTGAAGAGAATTATACACTTTTTTAAAAGTCTTTTCCAACAGATTTCACTCAATAAATTGCTTATGTTTTTATAATCACATCACACTGGAGGCTGTTGTTCACTGTCAGGAAAATTTCTTTGGGTGAGAATGAACAGCAACTAAAAACAGCCCCACAGGAAGAAAAATAAACATCACAATAGATTCTAAACTCTAAGACAGGTAAACAAAAACTTGTCTACCATTGTACTTAAAGGAAAAATTACTCTGAAAGCATCAACAAAGGTCTCCCTAAGCAAACTATACTCAGTCAAAACCACAATGTACACACCTGCTGGTAACTTCTGATGCAACAGACAATTTCTATCCAATCTGAAATGGACACAGCCTCAGACAACAGTGATGACTGCACTCTGACTGGCCCAGATCAGTTCTGTTGCTTCCTCCTCACACAGACGCTGAACTTGGAAGGAAGTGTTTGATAAATAAGGGGCCTGAGGAGGAATTCCCTGTTACATCAGAGAACTGCAGCAACACAGGACCGTTAAAGACAAAAGGCAATAGGGCTGGGGATAATAGCTGCTAAATATAGACAATGTAGGAAGGTAAGGAACAGGGTGAAATCTTGGGTGATAAGATAGTTTGTTAGCATATATTTGTAATTTTGAAGCCCTCTGTAGCTTTGAAATCTATTTAAGAAACATACTAGTATCATGTACTCACCATAACATGAACTTGTGTGCATTTTAACAATAACCAGAGTGTTGCAGGCCCCACTTGATGTGAGCATGCCACCTATGTTTGAAAGGCGCTGAACTTCCTGGTCAACCTTAAACCAGATTCCCTTCTGAGTAGCTTTAGAGTATAACTGAAAAAGTACTAAACTTTACAAGATACAAACTGTTCTTACACAATCAGAAGGCAGAATGATTAGCTAATAAAATACATTAATATAATATCAGGCACAGACAGAGCAAATAAAATACATTTCTGCAGAAGAGATTAGCATAGATGTTTCAAAGGATTAGGAAGTTTCAGTGACATAAGGTATCTATAATATATAAAATCCATATGAGAAGCAGTGGAAAAAAAAAATAGGACAACTGTCACATGTCCAAGAATTATCTTCATAAAAAAAGCTGTCAAATAGAAACACTTCTCAGCAACAAATCACTCTGCAACTGAACAAGGCAAATTTAATTCAGAATTTACAACATACTCCCTAATAGATTTTATTACAAATATCCCTGAATAACCGGACCTCTCCAAATTGAAACACCACTTAAGTTCTCCTGTTAAATAACTCCCATCTGGCATTTATGATTAATTAGACATAAAGATTGCTGTTGGCTTACTGTAGCAAAAGGACAGTTGAGGAGGAGTACAAACAATGTGAATAAATAGACCAAGAAGCAAGCACTTAAGAAGGGTAAGAACTAACTAAGCTCAAGGACCATGCTGGCATAAGAATTAATGGTAATAAATTGACCATGAAGAAATTCAGTGTGGAAAAAAAACCAACCCAGATGTTTTCACATAAAAATACACAAATTTGTGATCAGGTTGACCTGTCTGTTTGCAGTAACAAGAGCTTGAACTCAAATAACCTAGTCATACCTCCAAAGACCACAATAAATTTTAACAATTTTGAAAAACAACTGTATGTTAAATCCTGTAAAAATCTGCTCACTGAAAAAAAAAGATACAGGCTATAAATAATAATAGAAAAGTACCTATAAACTCAGATGTGAGTGAATTTCCAAAGGTTTAAATATTGATTTGCATAGTTCCAAAAAAACATGGATCCTCATTCAAGCTGTGAAGACTATGAAGGGTCCTTTCCAGCACATATGGGATATACTAGACAAACAAAAGCCTGGCCTATTCATTGGCCTCTTTCACTGACCTTGGTAAATTTTATACATGAACCTATTGAAAACATGCACAAATTTGCCAAGTAGATTTAAAATCAAGTTCCATTTCATAGTTGTGAAATTAGCAAACTCTGCATAAGGGAAGTTCACACTAGGTAGCTGTGCTGCTTCATCCTTGGAATAGACCGATTTGTACTTCTTAAGGAATCATTAAAATGCAGTTCTATTGTCAGTTGATCCTTATCAGATCCAAGTTTTAGTCTCAGCTTTTACTTGTTCTAATTAATATACTTCTGGTCATTAAATACAAAGGAATTTTACTATGAGTATATTTTGTAATACTCATGTTCAACAGAAACGCCATTTCAATTGGTCCATACTTTTTTGAAAATGCAGAACAAATTAACTGCATTGTTTCACCTGAAAAAATATTTTCCTTTCTTTCTGCTTTTTTCATTATTGATACTTAAAGAAAACAACCCCCCCCCCAAAACAACCCACCAAAACACAGAGTACATACAATGTCCACATAAGGTTGCCCTTGCTAAACTACCTCCTCTTTCACCCAGAAGTCCATTAGAACACATGCAGCTCTTGCACAACCCATATTTGAGTGCTTCTAGTCTAGAAAGCCCTGACTGTGACATCACATACATTCTCTTTCTGAACAAAAGCATACTTAAGTATTTATAAAAAAAGGAGATGCTGATCCTTGCCCATATAGTGATTTCCACTTTTTTTTTTGATCGTGTCACCCAAGTTTACCCTTAATTACTGTCATTTTGCTTTATTAAAAATATTGAAGTTGAAATATTTTGAGTAACAAAAAAAATTATTCATCAGATTGGTAGAGTTTTTTTTTCAGGAAACAGAAATACTTTTCAGTTTCAGCTACTTTTCACGCTATTTTCACTTCAGACTGAAATAAATTATTTACAAGGTTCCAATATGAAGTTAATAAAAATGGCTTTGTAAAAATGGCTCTCAAAATTCCTCTGTCTTTCTTTTTTTGATAGGAAAATACCTATTGCAACCAAGATTTAATTGCAACAGATGAAGGGCACTTGCTCATATAGCTGCATTTCCGCCCCCCCCCCCCTTTTTTTTGAGATTAAAATGCTGTGAGTAGCAAAGTAAAGATTACACTAATAAATACAAATATATGTATTTTCATATATACATATATTCACAACTGTTTTTATAGACTGGAAATTTCTAAGTAATTAAAATGAAAACTATGGGCAGCTTTTGCAGGTGGAAAGTGAATGTACTTACAGAAGCTCTACGGAAATTATCATTGTGCTGATATGGTTCTACGACTGATGAAAAACATCTAGTGGATGTGCTGACTATAAATATACATACTATTCTTACTAACTTCAAGACACTGTATATCACTGCATTCTTATTCTGCCTCATTTAATACTCACAGAGAGACTGTAAGAAGGTTCCAGTATCACTGGCACTGACATCTTCCCTTGAAGATTCAATTTTGTTAAGTAAAAAATCTTTTCTCCCACAATTCTCTCTTTTTTCATGCGACGTACGCTGTACAGTCTAAAGCGAACTGCATAATTCCCAATCATCTCAGACTCAACGTGATTAAATTTGAATGTCTCTGTGAAGACAGGGCATGGTCCCCGCTGGATGCTGGTTTTTGCTCTCTGCTTCTTTATAGGGAGAAGGACTAGGTGTACTTGCCATGAGCTTCCACCTGTCCTGCTGTATGTGGGAATGTCTGTGACAGCTGTCACTGTCACCAAAAGCTTCTGTTCCTGTGAGTCATAGTCAAAAGTCACATCCAGTGTGCCATATTTAGCTACTGGCTCAGGATCAAAAGGTTTAGGAAGCTGTGAAGATGATCCTCGAGCTGACATATCCTGAAGAAGAAGAAAAAAGCTTTTTAAATATTTATTTATTGCATTCTATTATTAAATCTAGCATGGAAATGCATGGCTTTCTCTAAGCAACGTAAAGGGGCTATGATCTTTTCGTTCATTTCATAAACAAGGTAATTAAAGACCGAAACCACAAGGAGATGGCTTACAAGCAGCTAAGATGAAATCAAAAGACTTCCTCACCTGGCCAACACCACCAAAAGTCAGGAGCCAATCAGACAGACCTTCAGATTAAATTAGGCTGTATTTACAATCTCTTCTCTGCCCCATATGTTAAAATGTGTATACCTTGGTTACAAGATACAACTACCTTATTTCAGTGGGAGTATACACATTTTTAAGTTAACATATTACAGTGCTTTAAGAGCTGGTTAGTCGACAGCACAGTGAAACACCAGCAAAGACCACAGCACCTACTACTTGCACATGCAGGTCTTGTAGCTCTTGCTGCAGTCCACAAGGGTTCTACAAATGTGCCAAAAATTATAATGGCTTTATTAATGTAATTTTACCAGAACTGTGTAAGATGCATCTGTTCTGAATGCACCTTCTGAAATTTCTGTAAATAGCATGTCCTAAAACTGCATTTTGTACTTAAGATTGCTTCCTGTCACTTCTAATTTTGAACAAAACAGTGATCCCCTATCTTGGTACAACAGCTAGTTTGATAGTGATACTGAAGCACAAAATATTTAAAAGTCAAACTACTGTTCATATACTAAGTTATTCCAAGTATGTAAACCAAATGTATTTCATGTGCATTTTCATAAAATCAAAGATGTACTTGTTCATGTAAATGAATAGATGCCATAATAAAGTATTCTGTATAAAAAATATGTTTTTATTTTAAACTGGCTGCTACATAGCTATGGGTATTCACTCCTCTGAAAGCTTCGTTCTAGAAGTTGCTGAGTAGCTATACAAAAAAGTTGGTAGTATTCTCAGTTCTTATTGAGTATGCTTACATTAATGACTGGTGCAACACAAAATGGCAAGGACCAGAACCAGATTTGCTGCAATCTGTTAGGGTTCGAGGACCACATGTACTCACTATGTCTTTATCACCAATGAAGTTTGTACAGATTGTGCTCCTAGCTGATCACCAGGGATATGTAGACAGCTGGTGACTGGAGGATCTTGCAGCTGGGCCTTCCAGATGTTGCACCAACACTCCAGGTATGCAACATCAACTTAACAAGGGGTTTACTAAGATGGAAACAGCTGCTGGTATATCAGGATAGAGCCCTAAATGTACTTCAAAATGTCAGGTGGCAACAAAAGAAAAATCTGTACCAAAAAGCCTCTTCTGCTTGTGAAATCACTAACACAGACTTATCCATAGGTGTCAGTGCAGTAAGTGGTTGCTAAAGATTTTTCACGGAAATACATGTCAGAAGAGATTATTTCTTCATAGTAAAAATAAAAAGATACCATTACAGTTTATAGCAAAAAGAAAAAAAAAAAAGGAAATTTAAATAGACTGAAGCTCTAAAATACCATCAACATTTTTTTTTTTTTTACCCATAAAAGATTACATTAGGGGGTCCTCAGTTTGAAAAGCATTAACAGAATATTTGGGGGTGTTGCAGGAGGCAGGATTGACTGAAAAATAATGTGGAAGAAAACGAATTCTGACTACAGTCAAATGTGATGAAGTTTTCTGACTGGTTTAAAAGAGTTCGCTTGAAAGCTAGCCATAAAGGTGATTCCTAAAACCAATCTGAAATGCTATTGCAATATTTGCTGAGAAACTAAAATATTTATTCTTTTAAAATGAATGAACTGCAATATTAGTGTTCATATAACCATGCAATGATCTTTAGATTACGAAAAAGCTCTCAAAAGGTTGCACTGCATGACCCTTCAGAACGTTCAACTGTTTTAATTTACCTCTGGACTAAGGACAGCTGTGCTATCACTTGGTACATCCTCTTCATATCCTTTGTTATGGAAGCTTTCTATTTCATGTCCCGTGCTTCCCTCACTTGGGCACTTGTATGAACATCTTGGACTGTTGCTACACTGGGAAAATTCACATTTGCTGTCTCCAACTTCAGAGGGCGTACATGAAAGATGAGGAGAACCACTGTCATCCTGATACGGAGGTGGCTGCAGTTCATCTAGTGGAGGTGTTCTTCTCATCCTCTGAATGCAGTTTGCTGAGAATAAGTGAAAATTCTTTACTTACTTTCTGATTATTTACTGTTGAAACAGTTCTGTGGAAAATGGTAAGACTAAATATCTGGACAGAGTATTAAAAAAAATCTATAAATGTTTTTTTTTTAATTAAATTTCAAATTAGATAACAAATACTACTGAAAATATTTTTTTGTACATGGAAATAAATGATTTATCAGATTAAAGATTTAGAAAAAAAGCAAAGTATTAAGCATATAGTCACAATGGATTGTGGAAATGATATGTAAATAAATATAGTACAGATATGACATGAGGAAAATTCTAGGCTTGAATTTCAGGGATGCTTACCTTGCAAAAACCTTTGAATATCTTAAGTTAGTTTCTGTGCAGGTGGAATGTAGACCAATTAAGGAAACAAAATACACTCCCTAAAGCCATGATATCAAACTTCTGATTACTTCCCATACAGTTGTTCACCCAGGGAGATGTTAAATTAGAGTCTGTACTAATAAAGGCAGATACAAGCCTTTCCACACAAGTGATCTCTGCTCACCTGTGAATTTAACAAGTGAAGCAGCATCTCAGATGCTTTATCGCTTGTTAAGGACAGCTAAAGGGTACATATCCCATGTCTAAAAGACACTAGATCCAGTCACTGGATCCACAAGACAGTGGAAAAAGGATCATGAGCAATCTTGTGCTTGGGATGAATACCTGATGCTGACCATCTCTGCATAGATTGAAATGTGGTTATACCTCTCCTCAGAAAATAAATCTGATGCATAGCTATGGATATAGAAAGTTAATTCAAAATAAGTACATTTCCATTTTTGAGCTCGTATTTTATTACGCAGCATTTACACAGTTTACCAGAACTGGGAAAAACCAGGAAGGTGTGCGGTAGCTGAAATGGAAGGAATAGCAAGAATAGATAAAAACTTGTATCACATTTTGTTCACATATTCTGTAGAGGTTTTAATGAAAATTACAATGCTTCTCACACATAGAATTAACCTACACAAAAATTTCAAAGCAACAGTGTTTTCTGGTGTCAGACACACCACTTTCACTCAGAGAAAGATCTACAAAACAAGGAAATTAACAGAAGTATTAACATTAGAACAATATAAGCTTTGATTTCACATTCACCTAAGAGAGAAACTGATCTTCTTTCACACATGACAAAGGTGGTACTTTTTAGTTTCACCATTAAATTTTTGTATACAGCATTGCCCTTCCTGTGACCTATATTCTCACCAAGTCCAACAACCTTTTAACTGCTTCAGAGGTAATTACCAGTTGTTCAGCATATCACATAAACAAACAGAGCATGCACAAGAGCTACCCTTTACGGAGCAAGGCTGAAAACACAGTAATGTGGCTCTCCTGGGAGACAGCCTTAGCAAAAGACTCCTCTCCTTTGGAAGTCTGGGCTGTATCTGACTACGGCATGCTGGAACGTTTCACAGTATCTGGGAATTGATAGAAGCTGAAATCACTGTGATTTCAGTGCACGCTGTCCATAGGAAGGAAACCTAAACATGTTGGCCCGAAGGAAGCCAATGTGCACTGCAGATCCCCAAATGTGGGCAACTGGACAAGGACACAGGACAGCTCATTATGGAGAATACTTACTGTACAGATAAATATAGGCCTCAAAGATAACTTGAGAATACAGGTCTCTTTGCTATTTCACTGGGCTCCTAATGAAGCTTTACCGAAGGCAAATGAGTAACTAAACCAATCCTTACAGCTAATACCACTGTCAAGAATTCTCTCTTCTCTGATAAACCCATCAGAGCCAGCCTACCATTCAGCATGATCCCAAATTACTGTTACATTGCTCCTGAAAAAGGTCTGCTGTTAGAGCAGTGCTGCTAACTCTTGAAACTCCAGTACCACAGGGCTGGAAAGGAAAACAGAGCAGGTAGGGAATCCTATGCTCAAAACACAGTCACCACTTCAGCAGATAGACATAAAAGCTTACATAGAAAACTGAGCTAAGTGGCTCAGACAGAATCTTGAAACTGCCGTGCAGGAATAGTGAGAAAGCTTTATTTGCAGAAGAGAGAGATACGGGAAAGCACTATTTATTTTTTTAATATGAGGTAACTTGTGCCCGTGAAACTAGAAGTGTAATTTTATAATCTAAACTGACATATTAATCAAAATAATAATACATATCCCTTGACTATACCATGAAAACAGGACTTCCTTTTCATAATTTATATAATTAAATATTCTAGCAAATTTAGAGCAACAACATTTCTGCTCAGTGTTGCTAAAAGGCAACAAACAGTATTAAATGAGACAGTAACAAACATGTAGCTATGACTTAATGTATTTCTCTTCACTTGTAGTAAAGTCTGCAAAGACTTTTTAGCTCCTTCCTTTACCACAATCTACCAAAATGAAAGTGTGTCCAGGAAACTATCAACAGCATTATTGTCTTACATGAGTAAACAAATGACTCTGTGACTCACTTTTTTCACTTTGATGAACTCCATTATATGTCCCTATGGGAAAACTCTGCACAGGCTGTGTGACAGTAAAGGTACTACTAATGAAGGCAGGGAAGAAGTGAAGAAAATTCTTACTGAAACACTGGGGCAGGTCTTAACTACTTATTTTTGTTAGGTTAGTTTACCAAACAGAAATGACATGTAAATTCTCAAAACAAACATCCAGGTTTAAAAATCTAAGGACACTTCTGACTAAGCAGCTTTTAACTGTTTTTGAGCAAAAGGTTTCTCTACATAAAAAGATATCATGGTTTTAAAATTAATTTCTCAAGTCAAATTGTCTCATTTAATTTTCCCCTTCCCACAGTAAATGATGCAATAAAACTATGATTTCACATTACAGCGGTCTGAAAATACTGAAAATGTTAATTACATGAAAACATTCTAATGACTGATGATATCAAAACCAAATGATATCACAGACAGCAGTGAATACAGCAACATTGAATTTCTGATACTGGGTATTTTCCTTAAAAAATACACAGAAATAACAACTGACCTCAACAGCAATCCGACAACAACATTTTGCATATGTATTAAAGTTTAAAATAAAAACCCACTGCTAATGCATGCTGGCCTATCACTGGCTGTAATGAAGGAAAACGTTTGGAGTGAAAGGAGATCGTACACTGAAGTGCTCGCATATTTACATGTAGAACCACTGTTTACAACATACCCTGTATCTTTCATTTTGGGTATAAAATTGGACACAGTTACACTTACGCATACTTTTATACTGTGAAAAAAACAAAGAACACCTTCCAAAGACTCCTGAATTTGGCTAATAACAGCTGCTAAAGAGTTACTCTTAACAAGCAAATGGTTACAGAGAAAAATCTAACATTAATTGTTGCATCATTTCTAAGCAAGTTTCCCAAGAAACTTGCCACTCTCAAACCAGATCAAAAATAAATTTTTTTGGCAATGCCCCCAGTGAAATAAATCGTATTAAATTACCGTATCAGCTTGGACTACACTGGATAAAAACCAAACCTATATCCCAAACCTGGAAGAAAGAAATAATCACAGAGAAGCCAAATCAGGTTTAGCCTGAGGTTTGTACCAGCCAGAAAACTTCAGAACAGAGGAAAGACAAATAGAAAGACAGACCCTACATTCAGTTTTCCACTCAAAATATGTGAAATAACTTTGCATTCTCATAACATGAGTGAAACTAAGTTGTTCAGTATGACACAAATATTCAGTAAACTCGAAATTGAGATTACAGTGTATTAGTGTCAACAGGCAGATTTGAATAATCAATCTTCTAAGGGTTAACAGCTTTAATTAAAATTTTCATCCTTCTTTAGGGGGCTGGGAAAATAACCATATAGTGGTAATAGTAAAGGCTTTGCTCAACAGCTGAAGAGACCAGAACTATAAGTGAAATACCTGAAAGACACAAGCAGATCAGCATTTCACTGGTACTCAGAAATTGCAGCATGTAAACTGTCATTAGCACATTTAAGTCAAAATACCTTATTTTTAGTACTGTCTACTACATGAAGGTTAATCTGTTTTCCTAAGTCCCTGTAAAGGGGACTGACTGCAAATGAAGGGGAGATGATACAAATCTTGCCATCAACCTCAAGCGACCGTCAGTAAAATGTGACACAGCAACCTAGGCCAAAATGAGCATTCCTGGAAGGTACAATTGATAACTGCGAAAAAATACACAAACCTTTTCAGTAATTTTTGAGTAGAATTGCAGTTTAAAGATACGTGAGTTTACTTAAGAAAAATAATAAGAAAAAAATATATTCTTACAGTTTTAAGGTACTATTAGAACTTTTTACTTAAAATGCTCCTCATTTCTCCTCTCTATCCTTGTCCCTTCTGAACCATGACAGGCTGTACAACATTTCGCTGTGAACCTGGTCATGTTCGCTTCTGCATTTGCAATGTTTAGACTTTGCTATCTTAATTAATTTTCCCACAGGTTATCATCAGCATCACATATCTAGCTCTCTTTAGCCTATACTTCCCGAGTCATTCCAGGAACACCCATCTCTCAACGTATGGAAAAGAAACTATTCTTGGGTTTAAAATGCCCGTATCTTGTAAGTGGCAATTAACTACACTTTTGTAACTTGGAGTTTCTCACATATATTGTTTACTTAAATGCTCATACTGTTGTGGGAGGCAACATTACTGCAAAACTTCTTTGGGAATCTGGTTTCCAGTTCCTTTAAAACAAATAATCGCTATATAAATTAATAATTTTTGCAAGTCATATTTTGGAATTATCAAAATATCTTCATATTCAAACAGTATCTTTTCTTCCTCTAATATATCTCCACATGCACTATGCTTCAGAATTATTTATTTTTTTTACTCTAACATAATTTGCAAGTTTTTAAGCCTTCAAGGGGTTCTATGTAAATGTTAAGACAATTTAAATAAATCATAAAATGAAACACATGTTTAAAAATTAAAGAAACCTTTCTTATTCTGAATGATTAAATACCCTTAGAGATTTCTGATATGCAGCACAGACAGTCCAAATGGAATTTTCACGTTTGAACTCTTCTACCATCCAAAAATATTATGTTGACTGAATTACACCACATTATGAGGAGTATAAAATTTAAACATTAAATATCGAATAAAACCTTGAGGCTCTCCTTCCTTTAAAATTAAAAGCTTACATACATTTTTGTAAGGAAAAAACCCATGTAATTTCACAATAAAACAAATTATCTCAGCATTATTCTATTTCTTTTCCCAAAGAGTTATGGCACAAGTCTTGCTTAATGGAAAAAGGGAGTATAGGAGTGGTATGGGGTCATTATGGACAACAGGAAAAAAAGTCTTATCAGCTTTCTTTTCCATTTGTCATATTTTAGACTTTTATTCACAGTTGAACTACTTTCTACGCAAGTGATTCACCAGTAAACAAGAAGAGTAATCACATCTGTTTGTTGTAGGGTTTTTTTCCCAGTAAAAATAGTTCTCCTTTGTTTCCTAATATTTAGAAAATTCTGTATGCTATGAACTTTACACCTCATGTCACATGAAGTACTTAGCACTGCATTCTCCTCACCTTCTAAGGCTTTCTACTGGTCATTCATGTAATAAGAAGGTTGTCCTTTGTTTTTTAATAAAACTAATCCAAAATTTTTGAATTACCTTTATATCCAGTTCTTAAAGCTTCAATTTTCTTCATCAGGAAAGGTCTAAGACCAATTGAAGTTACTGATACTCATGTAGTAGTTTCTTTAAATTTGTCTGTTTACATCATGAGCCTGCAGAACTACAGCTTGGTTTTGTTTGCTGACAAAAGAAATTTGTCCTTGTCTGAATTTATTAGAGCATTTGTGCTTTATAAGAATTTATGGTCTGTTTTAGAGAATAATATACAAAAGCGCTGTGCTGCTGAAAAATTCCAAGCTTTCTCTTTCCAAAATTACCCCAAATTAGAATATTTAAACCACAAATACATTATTAAAACATTATAGTGAACTAACTGTCAAATAGAGTCTTTTGTTTCCTTCCCAAATATTTTGGTAGTCTTTCAATGAAAATTATATATTAGCATCTCTTTAATTCATTTTCTTTCAATTTAAGTATCATTCCTTATACAGTATTTCTATTAATTTGAATAGAAAGGACTTCTGCTACCTGGCTTTGTATTTATACTTTCTGGCTGTCCAAAATACATCTAAATACTGCTTAAACCTATTAAGCTATTATTGCCACAAATACCAATAAACCACACTTTCCAGAACTGTTTTCTTTTTACTTTTAAAGAAATATTTCAAAACTACTTCTTTTCTGAGACTACATATAGCTCTAAAGCTTTTTGGAAGCAGGATCTTTCAGAAGAGAAACCGTAAAATTGTTTGCCTTCCCTCCAATAATTGTATTTCCTTAGGTAAAGCATTTGTACCATGTATGTTCATACAACTTCTGGGGTAGAAAAACTTATTTTCTGTTTCATTTAGATGATGGTTTCACTTCTACTGTTTTTATAATCACCCAACTTTCCTTTAAACCCCTTTTTCAGATTACTATGCTGCCTAATTTCACATATGAACGCATATTCTTTTTCATCTCTGTTTGCTATTCATTTTTTCCCAATTATCAAAATTATAGAAAAAAACCCCACTCCCAAAAACATGTTAAATGACTTCATAGAATCTTCCCTTCCCCCTCCCTTTCAATATACACTAGAAGTCCTGCTTGATGAAGGTGATTGACAACCAGCTTTGAAGCCTTAAGAGTGTCTTGGTGACAAAGAAATACCTTTTATCATTTCTGCGAAAATTCACACAAGTTCAGCTATCTCACCAGCATTTAGAGATGCTTAACAGAAATTTAGAGCTAAATGCTTTGAAAACTCCATGCACCGTCTCAGGCTCCTGAGAATCCCCATTTCTGACCAGAGTGTGCATATTAGCATTCCCTTATCCCTCGGGATGGGAGTAGCTGGAAGTAAGCTTAGAAATTATTTTCCTGTCACTGCTATACTTCATTTGAGTACAATTTTCACTTTAACTTATAGTTCAAATTCCAGTTTAATACTACTACAGCTTGCAGAGGAGTGGAGCAGCAGAATAAAGTGCTGAAAAGATGAAAAAGATCACAGTGAAGTCTAAAAATCAATCTCCAGTAAATTAACACACCGCTAATATTCCTGTAATGCTCCTGCACTCGTTCTGTTTGGTCTCAAATGAGTAAAGAAACTGTGATTATTAGAAATCAAAGTTAATATTTTGTATGTATAATTTTCTTGAGTATTTTAATATTTTTGCGGCTCATTTCAGGCACTCTCATTTTTTATTTGACAAAAAAACCAACCAAACATGACCCAACAAGTTTTTCTAAGCTATACAAAACTCCTTCAAATCTCAATAATTATCATTTTGATGATATAAACAAGATTCATTCAGCAGTATTTACTGTACTTAAATGTGTTCCTTAACTATCAGAATATCATCATTCTTTATTCCGTACTTTTATTTTATATAAGATGCAACTATTTCTTTCAGTAGAAAACTTCCTGCAACTAAAAATGGAGTAACTTCATTATTTCTTAAAAACAGCTTTGCCTTGTTAGCTGCACATTGTAATTTATTATTGTTTTTTTCCAAAAAAAGTATTTTACCTATTTATTACTACTGTAGCTGGTGAAAATGAACGAAGAAAAAAATTTTTCTTAAGTTCTTAAAAGAACTCCTTTGGGAATAGGAACACAACGTGCTTTTATTCATTTGCCTTATTTTCACAGCAGTTTTGAGTGCAAAAGACACTCTGTCGGAGTGAGACACTAACACAGAGCAGCACTGTAATGATTTTGCATGAAACATTTCAGTAGGGCATGAGTTAAATTTTCTGCCAGTCTACTTAAGTTATCTATATGATCTCCATTTGGCTATCTTTTAACTGTTCATATACATAAGTTAAATATATATTAAGATGAATAATAGTACTCCTATAACAGCAGAAGTTAGTGTATTTGGCATTTCATAGGTGGTGAAAGAAAGTACAGGTTTAAATAAGAGGTAATAAAGACTGATGCGAATCTAGCTCAGAACTGCTCATAATCAGAGAAAGCTTCCAATGAAGTGTGGAACTGAAACCAAACGTATGAAGACTAGTACCCTAGACATTATTCTCATTTGGTTTTGTTTGTTTTTCTTTTTTGTGTGTGTGGTTTTGTTTTATTATTTATTTTTACTTCAAGTCTTGTACATTATTATTATTAATTTGAAATTCACCTGAATTGTGTACCACCACCAACCTGGAAACCTCCAAGAAAGCCATTAGGTTCTTGAGGTGTATACCCCCACAGAATTTTTCATTAGCATCAGCTCTGTAGTGGAAGAGAAGGAAAAAAAAAAAAAAAAACCCAAACCAAAACCTCACAATATTTGGGTGGGGAAGAAAGTAAAGGGAAGAAAAAAACCAAACCAACCAAACAAACATAAAAGGCATAAGGAGAAAGATGCAATGGTTCAGAAAAAAGTGATATAGGTTGTTGGTAAATGAATAAAAGAACTAAAGGGAGAGAAGTTTAGTAGATCTGTAGAGAAAATGAGGAAAAAAGCAAAGAGTGGAATAAAGAACAGACAAGCTGCAAACAGGAATGAAAAATTACCAACACCTAAAATAACAAAGCAAAAATGTCAGAGGAAAAAGGTGAAGGAATGGGGAAAATAAAACAACACATGACATGCAAAAAAGTGGTTCAGATCTGAGAAAAAAGCAATGTCAACAGAGCAAAAAGATAAAAGATAAATCAGTGATGTCTGATGGG
Organism: Ceryle rudis; assembly: GCA_033439905.1. NCBI lineage: Eukaryota > Metazoa > Chordata > Aves > Coraciiformes > Cerylidae > Ceryle > Ceryle rudis. Next base: position 58,458 of record JAAGNO010011979.1, read on the forward strand.
TGGGACTATCTGTATTTGTAGGTGAAAATCTGCACAACCTAGAGAATACAGCTAGTTACATTACAGGAGAGGCATTTCCCAGAATAAGAATTCATTTTTATATTTATATACTAGATATATTACAATTTTTCCTTTTGAGTGAGGAGATGGTGGTAATGATTTATTCAGATCCTGAGATTCCAAAGGACCTTGATTTCTCTTATGTATTCAGGCACTTTTTCCCCATCTTTCCTTGACACACTATCTCAGTGACATGCTTTAGTAAAACTGTATTTCCAGCAGTATATTAAAGTATTCCTGTGAAAAGGACTCTAAATAAATCAGATTTTTTTTTTTTTTCTTTTGAAACAGCTGTCATACCTTTACAAAGATAAAGCAGCTAGAACCCACAAAGATAAAGAATTATTTCAGTTTGCAGGAGTACTTAATATGTCAACAATAGAAGAAAATTGTCTATATATGCTCAGGAACTCCTCTAAAACCTCTAAAGTATTAGTAAGCTAAGAAATAATGGCAATAGTACCACTTTTGGGGCCAACTGTCACGGGGGAAAAAAAAAAGCAAAACAGACTGTGAAACCACAGGAAATGGATATGCCTCAAAACCAAGGTATCTTTCCTTCACACACACAGTACAGGGGCTATGAATTTACAGAAAAGGCACGGATTAAGCAGCAGGGAGCATATCAGTCAATTCCACTCACTCCAGCAAGGCGTCAAAGTTTCTCCAGGCATAAAGAAACACAATTACTCAAAACTAAACTTCTTGCACTTCTTTGCAGCACTTCTGAGACCTCCCACTGTCACAGACGAATGGCTTTACTAGGCTCATATGTAATACATGACGTAGTTGTTGCTCTTTCCTTAGTTGTCATATAATTCACAAAACAGGCAATTTTCTGCATTTTCAGAGACCTAGATGAATATGAGTCTGGCTGGTGAAGGTATTTTCATTCAGACATAGCACCAGTCGTAAGAGCTATGCAAGAGCTTATGAGGATGAGAGAACACTGACCAAGCTGTATACTGCATACAGAGGGCTCATAAGGTCTACAGAATGATGCTTCAGCCCTCAGCAAACAGTAGGAGAGAAACTGGTCTTTCATATCTACCCAAAGGAACAATAGCGCTGAACAATCAAGGACCAGAGTGCAGCATATAATTTTCAACCCATATAACTTCCCAAAACACTAGCTAGGAAAATTGTGTTGTCATAAGCATGGTGTTATACCTACAATACTAAACTTTCTAGCTGTTGTGACAGTAAAACCATGTATATCCATCAAAAATTGTTTCTCATGGAGCTTTCTTATACTAGCAAAAATGTATATACCTCATTTGAAATTACCGTTTGACGCTGCTTGTTGAGTAAGAAACTTGGAATAAGAAGGTAGTGCACAACAGTTAATTAGTAATCAAAGTCTGACAGCTACAGCTGCAAAATGTTTGTATGATAATTTCAAAATTGAAAATGATTTATTTCACTCTACATTAAATTAGTGTACACTCATTAGAAAGTCGGTGATTATCTTGAAAAGTACTACTGGAACATTTCTGTAGCTTTGCTACATCATCAGAAAACAAACAACATATTTCTCCAGACCTGTTACCATCCCATCCTTTCTAATAGTTTGGTGTCAGCAAAGTTTTTAGATCTTAACATTACAATTAAAAACATACTTGACAGAACTATCTTTAACATGGTTCATAACCAGAAGGCTATTTTTTTTTTCAAATCTCAGCATTTAAAGTTTAAGCTAATTTATTAATAAACAACTTTATTAAGCTGTATATAGAGCTGATATATAACTGATACATGTGCACGTTGCAACAAAGTAAATTCTGACTAAAGCAGGAAAAGCTTTGACATTAGAGTGGCTATAGTTAGCTCTCTTTCAATCAGATCAGACTAGTTGACCTCCACGGGACCTTTTCAACCTGTGACTCACTAATCCTATATGTTGGAAAACTCAATTCAATTCTATAATAAGTCATCTCAACTACAGGTATCTCAAATATCTATAAAGCAGTTTAACAATTCACAGGCAAGTGTAGATCCTCTGCATACGTCAGATACATTGCTGTATCCTGCAGTAAATACATATACCTACCAACACAGTACTTTCATTGTTAAAAACAAACAAAACCAAAATCCACCAGCACAAAAACCCCAACCCCAAAGAAACAAATAATACAATAGTGTACACACACGGACATGTATGTAAACACACATATATACATACACAGACTCCGTGGCCACCTATCAGTAACAGGAACAATGTAAGGTTTATGAAATATTAAATATAATTAAGATTACACCGAGGAAGCAATATCCATTACAAAATGCTGATGTTAGACAGCAAATATTGACCATTATAATTATGAAGTGAAAAAGTCTTAATTTGATTGTTATTCAAACTTTAACAATAAGTATGATAGCTTAGATGGCAGAAAGGAAAAAAGAAAAAAAACCACCAGCATTTGCTATCTCTTTGCATGAACATTTTGACCAGTCAACAATTCAGCAGTGATGAAATGTGCAGTTTGATTCAAAGTAAGACAAGGCTATTTAAATAACTCCAAATAAGAAATGGGTATTGAAACATTAGAATTTTGATAAGCGATCACAGCTGCACTAGAATTAGTTTCTATAGCAACAGAGGAAATAATGTGGAGAATTGCACTGCAATACAAGATGGTTCCTTACAAACACTGCTGTTCAAATAGAAAACTTTAAAATCATTCACTGTATTAAAATATTTCTATTAAAATGGTTATTCAAATATCCTATACCTTGTCCTTCATACATTGTTCTGGTTTTGATCTCCAGGATTCAATTCTATTCCTTCCATTCAAGTTTCACATTACATTTTCATGCTTTCCCCCATTGCTTACCTTCCTATTTGGAAATTAATTAAAGTGACTTAGTCTGAAAAATACTGTATCTTGTATTTGAAATTAGTCTGCACTTTCAATCCTTTTTTTTTATTATCCCTACATAGAAGTACTCATTACATTTATTTTTCCAGCAGTGCATTTGTAAAATGTAAGAGAATGCTTTGCACATGCTATTCACAAGAAGCTGCATCACAGCCCTGAGAATTAACATCACTATGGAACTTCTGAAACTTGTAGTCATATGAGACTTGAACTAGCTTTTATTAGTGTGTTCTCTCATGTCCTAAGCATGATTAAGAAACCAAAGCAAATCTATTAGTATTCATGGACCGAATACCCATAAGATGGTAAAAGCTTTTTAGTTGAGCACATCTTTAGATTTCAAATATTGCTCCATATCTAACACTAAGAATTATTGTTTCGTTGCATTGTCTCTGATTCTAGCTATTTTTGGCAACTAATTAAAAGCATATGCCCGAACCTTTTATGTATTTTGCCCTTATAATGAGACCTATTACTCTGGCTTATTCTATCCTTTTGAGTTCCAAAGTATCTTTCGAGTTACCATGGATACAAGTGATTTGCTTTCTCCCACAACCGCTTTGTGTGCCTTATCAAACACGAGAAAACTGACACAGTAGGAATCTGAGCCATCTATACATGAATATCTAACCCCTTGGAAGTATTCCTCTCTTCCCGCTCCCCCTCAGAAAATTGAGGTATGCCATATACTTACATTTGTAATGAAAAACACCCAAACAGGTTCTTTTCTATCTTAGATCTGGTACTTTTTCCTCAAGGAAAACAAAAAGAAAATAGGTGCAGGTATAAAACAATTTAATCTGATCAACCCTGTAACAGTGTTAAAATGAAAACTGCAGGACACAGACTCATTGTGAGTTTGCCATTTATTTTGAGTTGCCAGAGCTTAAGAGTTTCTAGATCAATATATTCACTGGAGATGTAAAACACAAGAAATTTCAGCAAGCGTTTCAGAAAGGAGTTGCAGAAACACCAAGCGACTCCAAGATTACACATAAACTAGTGTAAATAAAACTCCCTTAAACAGAAATTGTTAGGTCTCTTTATACTAATTTATTATGAGCATTTTCAAATGCAAATTGCATTCCAACAAGCTGGGAATAATTTGTACTAATCAGCGAAGAAGAGGGCAGTTAGTAAACTGATTTTCCCATTATGTTTCTATATTCTGACCTCTTCTTAAAAACAAAAGACTCTCTTCCACTCAGACAGCAAAATTTACACAGGATTCAAGAACCAAGTGCTGATACTAACAAAATCTGAATTAATGTATGAGAAGTAAAGCACAATAAACAGAAGACAAATTATTGTAATATGAACTCAGCGTAGACTCATTCAGAAGCAACTCCCAATTTTCACTGCCTTAAATCAATGGAAAGACATCAGCGACATAAATGAATGCCATGAAGGCAATGAAGAGCTAGAGAGGCAGAGAAGAATGGGTAGCAAATGCTGCTCTTGCCCTTTTTCCTCGGTTATCTAAACTTCCCTATGTATTACAGCAAAATGAGCGACAAAAAAACCCCTTACCTAACTTATTTATATCCACAAGCTCAGCCTTGTTTTAAAATACTGAGAATTTGAAGCATAACATCTGAGGCAGAGACACCGAAGCATAAAAACTATGGACTCTTACCTTTGTTTGCATTAACATAATGAAATAACTGTATCATTCTGTTAAGTTTTCCACAAGCGCATATGAACTAAAGACATATTAAATCTTTTCATTTTTTGAACAGTATCACTGTAGGTTAGACTTTCATTTGCATGGATTTCATAAGATGTATTTCTTTTAACTTTTAAATTTAAATATGAACTATCTCAAATGATGACATTTTACTTTGGGGATGAAAAACATCCACATAGCGTTTTTACTGTGAACATCCAACTAGAATGAAATTTCTTTTTTTCTTTTTTTTTTCCCCCTGAAAATTTCTTTTACAAGTAACTGAAAGCTAGAGAATAATGAAAAGGAACTCAAAATTGACGTGGTATTTACAGTAAGTCATCTGTATTATCAAAATATTACTATATATGTAGTTTAATGTTGGAAACACTCACAAAAAAAGTGAGCACCTGGAACAGTGGAGATATTTACACAATGGTTCTGTATTCCTGCCATTACATTGACACACGTGCTAGCACTTCTCCTTTGTATAATGTTCTCGTGGATTATCTGCATTGGGCATAAAAGCACACAAGAGATCCCCCACTCCTCTCTGAGTAGAATTAAAGTGAAACCTGGTATTTTTTTTAAGAAATCACTACCACTGTTACCATCCTTCATAAAAAGGATTCTTAAGTTTTTTCTTTGCAGAATCTCAACGTTATCTGGAAATTGCCACCGTTGTTCACTATGGGCCTCAGAGGCCCATAGACTGTCTTTACAGGTAATGACAACTACTGTTTTTATTTCCCAACATTATCTTCTTTTAAAGCCCCTTCTTGTTAACAGGAAGGAAATGGCACCAGGAAAAGCAAATGATTCAAAGCTGTGGTGATCATTGCCCATGAGAGAAATTTTGCTCTGAAAACAGTCAAAGATAACAGCAATTATCAAACAGGATGATGATTTTTTCTCAAGAAGAGCATTAGATGTTAGTCTCTTACCAGATTAATTATTCCTCACTTACAAAGGAAAATGGCCATCAACTCAAAATACCTTTTAAAATGTTACCAGATCCACACAAGAGTTACTAATTGGCCAAATTTTGTGTGGACAGAAAATTCACGATCCAAGATTTGACAGAAAAAAAAAATAATTATCAGAGCAGTACAATCAACTTCAAGAAGAGCTTTTACATCATACATTTACTTGTAATTTTTCATGTATTTATTTCTATACTGAAATGTAAGCAAATACTGTAAAGTCCAGGGAAAATACATCATTATTCTCCCTCACTATTCTCATGATCTAAAATAGTTTCATTCTGGCATTTTATATAGAATTTAACACAGCCAAATATTAAGCACTCCAAGGAAAATAATTGTGAGGATGTAGGTACAAATTAATGCAAAATTAAGGCTAATTTACTTCTTTGTATCCATGAGGTCTTGAAAAGAAGTGCAATAGATTTCTTTGATTTTCACACAACTTATCAAATTGTCACAAATGCTACATATGCAACAGAAACACTTCGAAGTATAAAAAATTCTTCATAAAATGAAACATAGATGGCATTGTACTCTTCATTTCAGAGGTTGGTGGGTTTTTTCTATTAAAATTCACAGGTGCTTGGGACAAAATTCTAAAAAGATACTGTTTTAACTCTTAATAACATAGTGTTTTAAGTGCTGAGGATTTACAAAGTTTCAGAAGCCATTACACGTACTGCCAAACTACAAACTGCTAAAACACAGGGATAACCAACAAACCAGATATAACTAAACAAGGAAGTATGAGATACTGAAAGCCACAAAGTCTGTGAAAAATCAAATAACATTCTAATCAAGATTCCTTAAAGGTATGAAGAAATGAGTCTAATACTAGGGTTAATCTTGACCAAGAACAGATGCTTTTTTTTTTCCAAAAGATGCAGGGTTTGCCCTGACCTTTGAGTTACAAGTGTGTTTTCTGGTACACATGTCAACTCCTTGCTGTAAACAACAGCAATTGTGTCACCTGTTCAAGTCATATACATAAACTGTATTTGCTCAGGCTGAGCATTTTCAAAGAAAAGAAAATCACAGCTGAAGTCAGCCTCTTGAAGGGATGAACCTTTTGTAGTTTCATTCTCCAAGATTTGGATTTTTCAGATATACACGCTCTTATCAGCTCTATTTTTAACCTGCCGCTCATATAGGATACTTAAAATTCTGAGCATGTTTACATTATCCATTCAGCAGGCTAATGGAACTGTATACCAGACAGTCATGCATAATTCAAATCAATATCCTCAGGCTTGGAACTCTAAGTCAAAGCTGCCTTTAAATAAGCTGGGTGTGACTTTAACATGAATTAACATGTATCTAATTTTTAACCTTTATCTGACAAATTGATATATTTGTAAAGGAATGTCATAAATCTTCTTTAAAAATTAAAAGAAATACAAAGTAATGATAATTGAAAATCTCCTAAAAACACTTTTAAGGACAAAATTTAGAATAGTACAACAAGACTGAGAGCAAAGGTTTCAAATAGCTGGGTAATTCTTTTAAAGCAAAATGTACAAATATATAGGTAAAACACATACTGACAGAATATTAAGTGATGTGGAAGGTGAATGTAGCAGGATTTCCTATTTACAAATTTAAAGATCAAGCTTTAATTGATTTGGGCATAGGTGACTCCACACAGAAAATCTTACACTCAGTTAAGCATGTCTGGTAGCTTCTCTCTAAGGACCAGAACCAGAATTTCCATAATAAAATAATTTGCCCTTTGAGTTTTTCTATATGCTTTCATGAGACCATGATTCCACCCCAGCAGATAACCTTCAGCTACACTGAAATGACCAGAAGCATGGCAATTACACTAGCTAAGGATCTATTTCCAGCTTATTGTAAATATATCATGCTTCCCCTTCCCCCAAGGAAAATATTCCAGTAATTCCTAAAAGTCAGGATAACATTATAACACAAAAAATATAAGTAGAACATAAGAGCTTATTTTAACATGAAAAAAAGATAAAGACAGACCTTTGCCTCCACAGAAGCTACAGACACAATTTCATGTTGTTTACTCACATAGTCCTAATAAATAATGTACACAAAGTAGCTATGAAAAGAGTAATCCTAACAATAAAATACATGCTATTAGATAAAAATGGTAACATTGTTCATCTTGTACAAGGACAAACTATTCATTTAATAATTCCAATGAATACCTATGATATAGTTAAAGCATTCATATTGAAATTGATACATATGCATAAGGAAAATAATCTACACTGACTAGGTAAAAAAAAAAAAAAGAAAAAAAATGTTCTGTTACAAAAATAACCCATTGTTCTTCTTTTACCAAAGTGACACTTAAAACGTACTGTTATCAGATTATAAAAACCAGCCCTAATGGTAACTGGTCTTTAACCTACAGAAAATAAAAAATAGCGCAACTGGAAGGCAATCATTAGTCTCAGGCTAGAGTTAAGAATTTTTTCATTTTAACCTTTAAAGGCAAGAATGATCCATATATCCACAGACAGTATGGAGGAACAGTTGATAAACTGTTCTTTTTTAATAATTTTATATAAAGCTATAGTAATATTTCTAGTTCTCATATTTATTTACAAGGACTGCTCCATTCTGCTGGCCAAGTAGCGTGACTATTCTGAGCAGCTAAGTAGAGCAATAGGTGTAAAATTCCTTTTTCCTAATGCACCTAATAAATGTCTACACAGATTTCCACTCTACTGTTCAATCCTGTTTCTTAGTCACTCATTCCATGATAGAATCACGAGATCTCTGCAATTAGGGTTAAGATTAATAAAAATTGTACCTTCTTTTGTCCATTCTGTGCAAGTCTTTCAGAAAAAGATGTGTCTCATGGTATACAGGCATAAAGAAACTGCTTCCCTGTATCACTAGATATTACTGTGATGCCAAGAAAAAAGAATGTCCATATCCAAATAGCTTATAGATCAAAGGAGAACAAGAAATACCCAGTTTTCAATGTGAACTCTCAGAACTGGCAAAAGTACTAGAAAAAGTTCAAAGTTCATCAAGGAAGTGATGTCTTCTGCTGATATAGTACTCTCACCGGTGTTTGTATAACAAATCAGTTCTACATTTTATTAATGCAGAACATCTATATCAAACACAATGCTACAAGGAACAACTTCAGCCACAAATATGTATATGAATTTTTCCCAGTTAGTAACAGATCTTGATCCTTTCATAAATTTGAGATTCAAATAGATGAGACAGTTAGCAAAATAGTAAGTTTACAATAATATTGAAACTTTCCTGTAATTATTAATGTATGATTTACATCACTTTGGAGACGTCACATTGCTAAGGGTGACTTTCATCAAAGCCTTTGCATCAATGCAAATGGTATTTCTTCTAAGACTTCAAAATGCTGGCAGGAGGAACCTAATTTGTGAGATTGCTTTGCTCACTTGTACACACCAGGATAAAAAGCCCTTTCCTATTAGTGGACACTTTTTCCTCCTCTTTGGAGTTAGTCTGGATGGAAAAGGAATTTTCTTGTTGAAAATCTTATAATCATCACTGAGTTTAAGTTTTGTTACTAGTTTTCTTGTCTCAGCAATAGTTGACATGCATGCTTTAACATCACTTTCCAGCATCTTTGGTGCTAATCACAAGGTAAACCCATGATTTCAGATTTATTCAATTCATTCTATCAAGTGCTTTCACGTTTCCTTTGGTTGACAAGATTGTGCACAAATTTGATACGATCTGTCTGGCTTTTAAATTCAGAACTTCTCAGTGTATAACCAATTCTCATCCAAACTGTGTTTAAACTCAAGACAGAGATCGCCTTTGCATTTAAATCCCAAGTTTACATCTTGCCACTTCCATAATAGTCCTCAAGAAAATTACTAGAATAATGTTGAATTACACATGTACTTTCTACCTCTATCTGTAAATTCCATCCATTCCAGGTCTCCAAACTTTGTAAACACTGTGCTTGTCTGCCATTCATGCAGGTAAAATACCATAACGACAACGTGATCATAGCCTAATATGTGAATTACTTCCATGAAAAGTTCCTTGCTATCAGAAACTTTTGAAAAGACAAAGGGTATCATTTCTTGAGAAGTAAAAAAGATCTGAATTCTGTAAAACTGGAAAAAAGCCCCAGACTTTAGTCTCTGCAATGCTCAGTTGACTAAATTTTTAAGCAACACACATCATCATTTCAAATACTTAACAGAACTGACTGTCTTCAATTATTATTATAGAACAATGGAGGATTGTCATAATGAACTAGGAAGCTACTTTGAAACTCAAAGAAAAAACCCCAGCATCAGAGAAATTAAGTAGAAGGCAGTGCAAATCAAGTTAACTCTGGACACTATTCTACAGATCCTTGAATTAAAGAAGTAAATTTTAACTGCCTCTAAAGCATTCCCTTGATGTAGCCATGGATTGAACTGCCACACTTCCCAGAGGCTTCAAAGCCACAAGAAATTCTCATTCTCCAACCCTTAAGGGCTTGGAACCAATGACGACACATTCCAATTTACAAATAAATAGGAGGCAGACATGCATAATCAGGGATCAGAACTTTGCATCATTAATATTGCACCACTGAACTTTCTCCTGTACTATGTGAATATTTTTACAGAATCACAAAATCATCTAGGTTGGAAAAGACCCATGGGATCATCGTGTCCAACCATTCACCCTACTCTACAAGTTCACCCCTAGACCATATCCCCCAACACTACATCTAAGCAATTCTTTTCATTACTTTTAAAATAAAAAGAGTCAAGGGTAGATACCCACATAATGGAAAACAGGCATAAGGAAGCTGGATTGACTAAAGAAATTATGTAATTTAAAACATCCCCTTTTTATCTCATTACAATAATAAAGTTTTCAAGAGTTATAGCAATTGATAGTACACAAGTACTATTATCAGCTGAGATACATGGTATGATTATCTGGAATATCTGATAGCTGTAACATGACCTTCAAAATACACTCTGAAGCACTGGGAAATACTGCTCTGAAGAGTACATAAGACTTGTCTTAAGTGTATTTACTGAGGATCCTTTCATAGTACCTTGATGAATGTACCTTTTGAAGCCCTTAGGTCTATCCCAAGCTGCAGGCCAAAAAGACTATTTTCTTCCAATTGGTATTATACCAGAGAAAACTCACAGGTAATCTGATAAAGCCACATCAGAGACAAATGGGTGGCCACCTTCTTCCTAAATATTCTTCCCATTATGTTTTTAATTCATTTATTTGAAGGTCATTAGAGGAAAAAGAGGAGAATAACTGTATGAGTTATAAACTCTTACTCAGCTCAGCTTTCAGTCTTCTAGTCTGAATACTAGTTCATAGTTCTTACTCCATGTAAGTCATCTTCTTTGCCTACAATTCTCAGCATCTGAAAGGTACAGATAGACCAATTCTGAGATAATTTTGTGGCCTTAACTTTCTGAACACAATACAACCATACTAAGACCCTCACTGTATTTTGAAACAGTACGTGTTCATTCTCACTCAGCCTGAAAATAGATCTGCCTATATGCAAGGAACAATGATTGAAACTAAACTGGAAAACATATGGTTATCATGGGATTCTCCAAGTGATCCATTCTTCCTCTCTCAGCCTGCCCAGTGGCTTTCACCTTAGCTTGACAAGTCTGAAGAAGTAGGATCCTGCTTTACAGAAGTTTTTTGCCAAGGTAAATTCCCGCTGTTTGCTTTAACAAACTGGGAAGATCCAACTATATGCTGGTTTTGAGGCACTTCTGAAAGAACTTTCAGTGTTTATGTTGGGAAGATAATGAAAGCAAATCTCTATATACTTCATGTAGTACACTTAGGAGACTTTTCCCAAGACACAAAAAGTAACAAAAGAGAAAGAAAAGACAAAATGCTGCATAAAGAATCAGATCCAAGAGATTCCAGAAGAACAGTCGCCTCCACGTGCAAAGATTGACACTAAGGAGCAAGGCAAACATATGTCCAACAGACACATCAACATAAAGTGCCGAAAGCCTAGAGAAGAATAAAAGTGGAGAAGATAAACTACAAAAATAACATCATACTCTACCTTCACAATATGGGAAAGATGGACAAAATCCAGTAGCATATGCCTGCTAGAGCAGCAGATTCTCATTTAAGAGAACTTATGTTTTCTCACTGCAGTCTTTTAGTGCTTCCATATGTTTCCAAAAAACCTTGTGAAATGTAAGGCACTTGGGCCTATCTCAGAAATAGAGCCTCTGAACAAATGTGTCCTCAGCCATGGGGCTTTATTCATTGAGAAGTTAGAAAAAGACTTCAAAACAGGCTGGAGACGGAACCTGTGGTTGTACGCAGCTGACAAACTATAGCTAAATAAGACATCTAAGTACACAAAGTAAGCAAGCAAGTTTAATAGTTTTTTCATCACAACATCACTTACTGTGCCTCAGGATTGGGATCAATCCCCCTTGCTTGCTTCCTAATCCGGAATTTTGTACAGCTGTTAAAGAAGTGATGTGGGCAAGACGTGCTTTAAGAACATAAAGAATTAACTATTAAAAAAAACGGACTGTTTTCTTCTCTTCTACCTTTCTCTTCTCAAGGGATTCAGAGAATCTTGATTTCAAAAGCAAAGAACTACCTACAGCTTTTGACATCTGCCTGAAAATCTGTATTTTCAATATATTTACCCTAACATTTCTAAGTTTAAAAGCTTCCATTTTTAGGAATTTAAGGGACTGCTTCCTTAAAGACTATATATTGTACTTGCCCATGAAGCTTATAGAGATAGCAAAGAGACAGCAGCTTGCCTGTAAAATGGTGGTGTTTTTAAAGTTCAGGAAGTAGGCACTACTAGAGACAAAAAGGCTAATTTAATAGCGTATTGTACATTTTGCTAAAATTGATGTTATTAAGAAAGCATGGTCCATTTAAGATCACAACAATATAGATAGTAAAAATATTTCCAAGTACCAAATTACAAAGAATAATGCCAATTTTAAATTTAAAGCTTATACACTTCCTTACTTAGATCACTATTTCAATTAATCATCTCCTTGTTAGTAAAAGTACCTTATGGTGTTAGTTTTGCCTTTTTTTTGTGTTATTTTATTTTCCTTATTTTTGTTCTTTATTTTCTGAAACAGACGTGTAATATCACAGACTATATTAATCCCTTCCTCCAAAATATTACACATAAAGGCAATACTACGTATCCAAGAGGAAAACACAGCATTTGAAATGGCAGGGAATAATATAAGAAGCAGGATGCACATTATAAAAAATGAAATGGAAGGTTTTTATCAGGCTACGTATTAGGGAAAAGGAAAAAAGGTCACATCAGGAAGTAGCCATACTTTCAGAGATAACATAAGAAAGAACACAAAGTATTTTTGGCAAAAATAAGGTTTCAAATTTTAAGATGACCCTAGAACTCAGCACTTAAGCACAGAGATTGGGTTAAATCCACCCACAGGTATCAAGAAATACTATAGTTATACAAGTTACTCTTTTCTGTGCTTAACACTTTGGAGGAATTTATGCATTGCCATTTGTACCATTTGCTTTGCCATTCTGTATAATTTTACTTTTGATGATGGCTTCTCGATTTTCTAAGGAATTAGATTTTCCTTTAGAGATACTCTGGAATTAAGCCGGTCCACGGGGAGCTTATGGCAGAAGTTATACATTTATAATAGTTTGGAGTCTGTAGAAGAACTTGCATCTAAGTACAGGAGGGTTTTTGTCCTGGGTTTGGTTTTTTGGTTGTTTTTGTGTGTGTGTTTGTTTGTTTTTTGTTTTGGTTTGGGGTTTTTTTGTCTTTATTTTTGTTTTGGCTTTGTTTGTTTTTTGTTTGGTTGGGTTTTTTTGTTTTGTTTTTCATTTAAAATGCATACTATAACTCATCAAAATCTAAGTACATCAAATGAGCTGTACGAATATATGAAGTGGATCAGACACTGTTCATAAGCAGGTATTTGTGAAACAAAATTAAAAAAACTAAAATTCATAGAATTAACGAAGTGCTACTAAAGCATTCCGTTATCAAAATACACCAATAAAACCCACAAAATATATTGCTTTCTTCATTTAACTATTAAAAATATTATACAAAATGTCATGTCAGTTCTATATAAATATGCTGAAAAGAAAGATTAATATGGCCATCTAGAGGAGAAAAGAATGATGTGAAAATATACCACACATTTTCAAGGCTTCAGAATAAAACCTTTTTAGAGGAATGCAGGCAGAAAACAGATGCAACAAACGAATTATGTAATTGATAATAAGTGAATTTTAGAAAATGATCATACATTTAGATGGTCTTAGTAATGTGAACATATTAATATTACATGTTTTGAGCAATACAAGCAAAGCTTACAGGGTGTATTAATAAGACAAAACTCTATTTTTATCTCATGAGATTGTGTGTGCACTATTAAGTGCAAACATCTAAGACTGAAAATTGAAGTGTAAACAGTTCTTAGTAAAACTCTTTGTTGACTCCTCTGAAAACAGCACACTTGCAAGACAGTATGTGATAGAGATTAACTGCTAAAGAGAAGATAACACAGAATTTTCTGAAAATGAACTATCATTTTCATCGCTCATATTACTCTTATCACTGATAGAAATTTTAATGATATCATCAGAGGCTGATTTGCTAGCACTGAGCAGGGGGGGAAAACAGAGATGAGACAAAAATGAATTCTGTCCTCTCATCACTTCACTGGAACACTAGCAAGCCCTGCTCAACACATGGACTGATTGGTGCCTTAAGCTGCAAGTACAGCTGGAACATTGAATCTCAAAAGCAGAAATTATAAAGTACATATGAGGAAACAGAAGCACATGAAGTCAAGTACACTGACAATTATTTCTTACATTAAATAAAGTACGTATGAACACAGTGCTTGCTTTCCCACTACAAAGAATCAAGAAATTTTTCTGTCATTTGCTTTACAGTTCTTATAATTTGTAAAGTCATAAACCCCACGTATTTAATGAAGAATTTCAGGAGTCCTATGGCATTAAGTCTTCAACAGATTTATTTTGCAAGTTTAAGGAACAGTAAAGCTTTGCATTTTTAATAACTACACTGAAATATCTAGAATGTTGATGTTCTCCACCTGGAATCAGGTATGTTTTAACCTTATCTGTTCAGTGAACTGTTTCTCCGAACACATATGAACTGCTTAGTAGCAATAGCCAGTCTCTCATTTAGTTTTGACTGCAGGCTTTCTTCATGAGGTTTCTACTTTAATTTTTCATCAAAGTTTCAGGTAGAGTGGCTCTCCCCCTGTAACGATCATAACACACTGAGGAATACTCTCTTTTTGTCTCTTCTAATACATTTCTCTAATTGTGCAAAGATTCTTTCTTTTGTATTTTAAATAATTTAGGAAGAACGTAAGAAGTACTAATGCTAATTATTCTAGTGTTTCACCTTCAGGTCATTTTTAACTTTAAGAAATTAAAAATACTAAGTTGCCATGTTATAATCTGTTGTCATGTCATGGAATCATATAGAATCACAGAATAGTTTGGGTTGAAAGGGACCTTAAAGATCATCTAATTCCAATCCCCCTGCAAAGACAACTTACACCGGACCAGGTTGTTCAAAGCCCCATCAAAACTCTTATTAATAGTACTGACCACAATTTTGTTGGGACAAAAATGAGAAAAAAACCATCACTCTCAATGTCCAAGCATTTTGCAGGAAACTGTAGAATGACTGCAGGTTATCAAATAAATCACATTGCTGATTCTCCACTCCTTCTAAATGTGAAAAGAGAATGCTCTCACAAGCAGCAGCAAAAGCAGAATACTGACAGTATTAAAATTTTCTTACAAGTAGAAATATGTGGTTAAAAAATTACAATTTTCTAAGTTAGGATGTTTTGATGGTTTTTACTTTAAAAGTTTTTTTCCAAATCCTACCAAATTCAATCTGCATACTAATTTTAGACTGAATATGTGTGTGCATATATAAAAATGGGGTTTAGGTGCAGCAAGCTTCATGAACGGAAAGCGTTGAAAAGGGATAGCAGCTCGTGACACGTATGTTTATCAACAGAATAAAAAATGAAAAAGGAGGAGGGGGGAAAACACTTCTAACTTTTCTGATGCAATGCCTGGACTTGCAAACAGGGTTATTTTGTCTTAATTTCTAACCATAATACAGATTTCCAGAATGGAGTTCTCATTCCCCAGAACAGAATAAAAGTCAGTAACTCTGAATTCTGATGATGTGAGAGGATAAGGAAAACAATTATTAAAAAACAAAACAAAACCCCCAAAATACAACACACACACCTCCCCCAAGCTCCCAAAACTGGATACAACCTAGCACAATGCCTTTGGAATTTAAATCTTATAGGGTAAAAGTAAAAAGCTCAAATGAACTGAGAACTTTTCACTAAGAAGATAAATTAGGTAGGATGAAAAAAATCTGATCAGTTGTGAAACGGAAAGAGAAACGTCACATGATTCTTCCAACATGAATTATTCTATGACTATTTCAACAACTGGCCTCAACAGTTTGAAAGGAGACAAATACATTATTTGAGCTATCTGAAAATAGTCTTCTTGTATACTTTGTATCTGGTATTATTTGCTAATAAAAAAAAAAAAAAAAGAGTTTTCCATCTCCTGTTAACATACATCACCATTCTTTCCCAACAGCGACATAAGCCATACAAAATATTAGTATACTACCTTTCACATTTCCCCTACCAATGTTGTTGACAGATCTCAGTAAATATAAAACCCAAACACAGTACTTTCATTATCCCTCTTCCTTGTTGTCCTCCTCCATCACAGTGTCCAAGGACTGGTTCTTACCACCTGACCTCATCTCTGCATTTTCTTCCCTATTTGTTGGAATTCAGACTGCCAGCCTTCCTACATTTTAGCAGCAAAGGAAAGAATCAGTGTTTCTGATGATCAGAAAAGAATCTTGTTACTCTGCAACTTATTTCAATTATGGTTTTCATGTCCTTTGTGTCTTGACTTGGAATCATGAATGAGAATGCACTGATTTTAAATTTCAGTGGCAAACAGACTTCTATAAAATTGAATTACATCACACAGTAGTAAATTTCAATTTATTTAAGCAATTCTGGACTGTATAGAACATTTAAGGACATCTGTCTTTTAATTACATACATCCACTTTTTATTAGAAAATATCAATCACTAAAAAGTCTTTTCATACAGGGAGATGAACACATACCTTACTCTAACACAGAATCTATATTAGAATCTGGCTTTTAGGTAACTTCAACAAAAGCTCACTTTTCCTGCTAGCAAATGGCTATAGACACAGTTCTCACATAAAGTTACTTTCAAGCACAAAAGAATATTAACAGAATACTAATAGCAGAATTCTCAGGCTCTCTGTCAGGTTGTCACCCGAACTTAAAATCAAGAAAGCACAAAAGAAAACATCCATTGTTTACATCCAACTTTTTAATGCCATGGAAAAACTGTATTAATCTAATCTTTGCAATAACTTCTTGCTGTGATTTCAAGAGAAGAACATTCTAGAAATGCACACTGCAGTGACCATATGCACCATAACCAATAAGCAATTCCATTTACTTTGCTGTTACGATAGCTTACCAGGAGAGGAATAACAGG
Organism: Ceryle rudis; assembly: GCA_033439905.1. NCBI lineage: Eukaryota > Metazoa > Chordata > Aves > Coraciiformes > Cerylidae > Ceryle > Ceryle rudis. The sequence goes on from JAAGNO010011979.1 coordinate 75,646, forward strand.
TATTCTGCATATTTATAATACCACAGAATTCAACAAGAGTTGCCATGTTTCCTTCCTAAACCAAAACACTTCAAATCACAAAAAAAAAGAAAAGGGCTAATAATAAATTGTATGAAGCTTAATATAACAAGACATTACATTATTTGGAGTATTTCTGGAAGAATGTGTACAAGCCTGTGCCATTTTTTTTTTTTTTTTTTTGAGCATGCACAAATTTAAAAGTTATCTGGATATTTCTTGCAGACATTGACTACTTGCAAGTCAAGCTGTCCTCATCTAGGACTTCTTTATCCAGAACATAATTCTGAAATTTGGAATAGAAGGAATGCTTTTAAATCACTCTTACCTTCATCTATTGAGGCTTCACTACTGTATCCATCATATTCTGCAGACAGGGGACTATATTTTTGTCTGGTTTCCCATACATAGTTTTTTTGCTGTCTGCCATCCACCACTGGCAACCTGGAACTCTGCGTTCTAGACAAGGCCTCATGATATTTACCCAGTGCTTCATCTTCACTCTCAGATGATGAACCATGGTGGTCTTTACTCATATAAGAGTTGTCTGTTTGAATAAAATAAAGCAAATCGACTACAGCTCAAAACAGAATACAAGAAAGTAACCATAAAAGGTTATCACTGAAGATATTTAAGTTATTTTAATTAAAATTTCTGTAATATTTTAAAAATATCACCTTGTAATAAAATTTATGTGATTTTGTAATTGGTGAAAGCTATTCTGATCTGAAAAGATCACTGAGAACCAATAAACCATTCTAAGACTTATTCAACAGAAAATGTGTAAGGCAGCACACTCTGAAGTTCTTGAAAACCTTCATTATGTAAGTGAATGTTTAAAACCATTTATTCAAAGGAAATCCAACACTGCTGCAGCATTACATTTAGATACCTAACATATCAAAAAGGCAGCTCCTGATCCTCCATTCCCAGCTGATTTTTTTGCTGCAAGCATGCAGTGTAACACAGAAATGAAACTGATTTACAAAGAGAAGCCCACAACAAATCGTCTTAGGATATTTATCTCAGCAGTGCTTAAACTCAGAATAACAAATGGGAAAATGCTAGTGAAAGATGTTTGCATGAACAAATTTATTTCACTTAAAATAAATTTCCACTCATTCAATAACTGAATGCAGATTCTCACTGCAGACACTGGTAACAGCAAAGATTGCACAGAAGAATCTATCTAGTTAATTCTTTTAAATAGGCTCTTCTGCAATGCTCACTCCTCTGGCCAATGTTTTCCAACTACATCTCAAGTATAACCTCCCCCCACAATTCAAATATTCAGCTGAACTTTTCTTTCTGTAAAAGGAAAGCTTCATCCTTCCTTTTCCAAACTTGAAATGAATTCTGTCCAAATTTAACATGCCATGCAGATGTTCCATACATCTCAAACTCTAATAGGCAATAGAAGAGTTCATATAAACGCTATCAATAAAGGTCAGCATTGCCACTACTTTGTGAGCAAGCCTATGGCATATGATTTGCCAATGGATTTCCATTACAGGCAGAGCTCTGAACATGTCCATAATGCTGTTTTTCATTTCTGCAAAGGAATATTGTCTAACATGCTACCCAGCCACGCTCAATTGCTTCTCCCCTCCCTGGTTTTATGCCCTCCTCCCATTCCCTGTCCTTAGATCTAATGCTGCACTTCTGCTCCCATCAGCCTCTGTCTTGATGCCCAGCCAGTCTCACTACTCTGCCTGGGTACTCTGACTAAAGGAAGGATCCACCTTATCCAAAATTCAGCCATTTAAAATTAAAGTAACTCAACCTATGCCAGCAATCTAGGCCTCTTTTACAGTCAAGTGTTTGCCTCTTTCTGCTACAGAGGTCCCTCCTTCCCACTTTTAGGTGAGCCTCTAGAGCAGATGACTAAAATCACTTCCCACAGAGGCGTATTTCTCCCCACTACTCATACAGAAAACCCAATGCTGCAAGTTTACGCAAGACATCTTATGCAAACTTACATTTACACAACTAGAATCTTATCCTAAGTTCTTGTCTCCCAGCCCCATATGCCAGGTTCCTGCTCCAAGCATCCATTTTTGTCTCTTATGGGGTTTTTCTCTATACTGTCTTTGACTACTCAATCCCTACTTCTCTTTACTTGTACCTAACCAATTACTCATGTAACATTATCAGTTCTCTCCATAGCTGTCACCTATCCTACTTCAAATCCCCGTCTACCACTTGCATCATATCACATTTGTTCAGGAAGTTTCTGTCCTCAGATGTTTATTCTCAATTTTTCTGTTCAAACTTCCAGTGTCCTTCAAGAACAGTATCAAAAAGCAGGGTAAGAACTGTTCTGTTCTTCAGGCCCTGCAATGAAGTATATGAGCGTAAATGGGATGGTCAGTGACTTTAACAAGCAAATTATAACAAGTGTTTAATGTGCCTTTTCAAAACACAAACTTTCAAAAGTTTTACAACTTGGTTAAACTTGGTATTTTTTCATAGAACATGAGCATCTCTGATATGGGAAAAGTGCTCTCCCACATTTCAAATACATAGTCCGGTATACAAAGGTACAAAAGTATCTTAGTGAAGCAAATGTGAAATCTACTCATTTTTTGCACAGATAACCAGCATGTGTCCCCCATACTCTATTCCTGGAAAGAGCCAAAGATTTTGAGCTATGCCTTAAAAAAACCAAAAAAAATCTCTCCCAAGTATGTCAAATTTAGCACACGGGTTAAGAAACTGAAAATAAGGTCATGAAATGGAAAATGTCTGGAAACCTAAACTGCAGATGGTGCAACCAACTCCACATGCAATGTGTACACAATCTTAATTTAGTTTTTATAGGAAAACCAGTGCCTTGAAAGATTGCTAATGAGCAACTACATCTTCCAACTCTAGGCTAACAATTTTAATTCAAGTCTACCAGACATGTCTCTTCCCAGTGTATGGATGGCTATAAAGCAATTTCAATTTCACCGATCACTTAGTGAAAATATCATACAAAGCAAAATATATTCTGGTTAACACATTCACTGCAAGAGGCTGCCCCAAAAAAAAAAAAAGGAGCCCCATTTGCTGGTACAGAGAGTAAAATTTTCTATCTCACATGGCCCTCACCAGGCTGCAACCTGCCATCTAGGAAACTTCTACAGGTTTCCACAACTATAATTAAAGCAGGGCATACCAGGACTAGAATACAATGCCAGACATCAGTATTAGATGCATCGTCATTAAATTAAAAGTATTCACAAATGTGAAATTAGTTTCATTAATCAGTTCACATAAAAAAAGAAATGGCATAAAACATGGCATCTTGTTTGAAAGAAGTGCTGTAACTTAAGCCCCTAGTAATACACTGATGTTTGTAAGCATTGAGTTCTCAGTGGTAACAGATATTTTCTCCCGTTCCTAGCATAAAAGAAAGAGGATGTACACTATTTTCACAAGTCATGAAACAACACCTCTTGAGAGGACTTAAAAAAAAAAAAAAATCACTTAAGTTAAAACACAAGCTCTCTGTGCTAACTTTCTTTAAATGAATGATAAAAATCTGCTTCAGTTTCTTGAGAAAAAAAAATAGCTTCTTGCACATTAGAAAAAAATCCTCAGAGCTTTATGCCTCTCCTTGTGATTTCTTTTTTATATCTTAGTTGAAAACTTGCCTAAGAGAATTCATGTTCTTATTTTGATAGAGTATATACTTTAAAAATATTGTAATAAGTGAAGAAATAACAGATAAGAACATAGTTTATCATACAAACATGGAAACTACTAAAATAAAATTAAAAAACAAACAAAGAAACAAAACCCCACAAAAAAAAACACACAAGAAAATGACTAACTGAAATTTGCAGGTACAGAAAAACACACACACTGGAAAAAAAAATCTATTATTAAATAATTCATTTCTCTATAGAAACATTATCTCCATAGAAAAACATTATCTCTATAGAAACATTATCTCCAAAAAAGCCTGATCTGCTTTCTAAAAATTCATTACACAGTCTGCAAAACAAATGGATAAAAACGCAAAGTTTTACTTCTTACTCACAAAATATTATCATGATTCCATTGTCATATTATTTAAAATTGGATGTTGAAGACGGCACACACAGCATCCATATCAACAATACACATTTTTTTAAGACTACAGCTTTAAGACAAGACTCCTTCAGTTCTTTCTGTACTTAACTGCCACTTTTCAATGAGCTCTTTGCCTCTTGCTTATCCCAGAGACATATTCTGAAGATCTACTATAATGTAAATGTAACAGGTTTTTTTTCTTTATCATGTTATCACATTTATGCAATGCTTTTAAAATACACAAAATAAAAACTACTTTCACAGACCAAGTGTTAACTTCCAGTATTAAGTAATTCATAGTTTTCAATAAAAACCACACACGGCACTGCAGACAAGGTAAGAAATACTGTATATAGAAAAAGAAAAGTTAGAACATAGGAAAGGTATTTATTAATCAGTTCCCTAAAGTAATTATCTTCCAAGAAATATCAACATAATTAGAGAATGAAGCCCTGACAACACAGACCTACTTTTAAGCACAGAAAACACTATTATTAAATGTGTAAAATAGGTGAAAAAGGTAGGAAGTAGTGCAAAAATCAGGAAAGATTGAGGAACGCAGTTTGCTGACAGACCCCTCACCTTTTTCTGCTGTCTTCTTATTACATAACTCTCTTTCTGATTTTTGGGGGCTTTTTTTACCCACTTTTGCAATTGTAGTAGGCACATCGTCTTCAACCTTCAATACAGATTTTCCTTTTCTGACAAAAAAGGCTTCAGATTTCTTTTCTTTAATATCATTATTGCAATTGGGATGGTCACTGTGCACCTTCTTCAAGCCAGAGTCTGAGAATTTTTGCTTCTGTACTTCAATTTTTCTTTCTAAATCTTGGGGAAAATCAACACTGTGCACGTCTTCACAATCCTTAAAATCAACTCCAGGTGACTGTGGTTTGATTTTTATATGCAAGTGATTCTTAGAATTATCTGCCACTGCACGTAGGTAATTATCTCGTTCCTCAGTAGATTGCTCCGTTGTAAATTTATTACTTTTCAGCTTACTATTCGTCAAGAACTTGTAATTTACAAAACACTCTTTTCCTCCTGCTGCTTCCCTTCTAAAGGGTCCTCCTACTGTCTTCAAATCCTCATGTACTTCTGTATCACTTAAACGACTGTTACTACCTGCGCCTTTTAACTGGCACTGTTTGTTGTCCACAACATGGTCAGATACTCTGTCTCGCCTTGTATCTTTTTTTACGAAATCTAACAAATTAGAAGAATTAGCCTCTTTACGTTCTGCAATACCCCTCTTTGATTTCATGTTCATTTCTGGAGAATGAGTTACTGATGGCGTACGTTCCTCTCTCTCTTCCAGAGGTTTATCATTCTGTATTTTAGAGCTTTCATCCTCTGCGCGAAGACCATTTATCATGCTTGTTACTTGTTCTGTTACTGAGTCAGCTACACTGTAGCTGACCTCTCCAACAACACTGGTCAGATCATCCACAGCACTGCTAAGTGTGTCAACCAGAGAAGACACTGAGGGAAAGCTCAGATTTTGGTGAAGGTTTCTGAAAAATGCCATTTGTCCAACCTACTCAGCAACAACTTCTAATATGGAAAAGTCCTCTGTTTCACAAACAGATCAACTCCAATTTCTCAAAATTCAATTTCAAAGCTATTTGCTTTTGCTATCTCAAATTTAATACATTTACCAGGGGAAGCTGCAGCTTTGTTCTTTCTGATCAATATGCATTGAAAATAACAAGAAAGCAGCTAAGTAAGTATCTTGAAATGAAGTCACAATCAACCAGCAAATCCATAGTCTTTCATGAACTGCAGCATCAACTAGCCATAATAAAATTCATTATTTTCAAAAATAAGGCAACTGTATGAAGTGGAAATATAGGGGTTTTATTCTAACCTGCAAAGAAGAAGTTGTGAGACATTTAAATTGTGTCCTTTCATCAATGTCACACTATAGTAAGATTTTAACATAATAGCTGCACAAAAATCATACATCATAGAAATTTCTTCACACCAAAATATTTGTTGCCTTCTACAGGGTTTTTACCTTTTTACCGTACTTTTTTAAAGTAAGGCATATTGGAATGCGGAGACTTGTTTTGTAGCAAAAAGAAAGTTAACACACTTAATTTCCAGGGGGGAGAACTTTTTCTGCCTCCCAGAAAACTGAAAATAAAAATCTAGCTGCACCTTTTAAAGAGGTAGAAGGGAAGAAAACTTCTCAAATTTCCTATTCTGTTCTCTGGTGCCTGGCTCTTCCTCTCAAGTCAGCTAACAAAGCCCATTCAACTTCCACAGTCCAGAAGTAAAAAGACTTTATTTTACCAACTCTCAATACATTTTTGAAAGTCTAATTTTTTTTTTTTACATTGAAAAAAAAAGTGTAGAAATAATTTGTTAGTCAGAGGTAAGATGTCTTTAGTTTCTAATGTTCTACTTCTTTAAAATTATTTTGCAGGTAAGACTTTCTCCAAAAGGTTGCTGAAGGATTTTAATAGGCTGAGTAAAAACCCAATAATCCCATTCACAGGTTTACTTGAGAAGATTTAATTATACACAATTATTAAACGTTTAAAAAACATTCAAGAGTATTCTCATAGTGCAAGAGAAATATCTTTCCATAAGTAAACGGCAACTCTTCGGTTATATAGCTGTTGAATTTCTATGGCTTCTTCCCTTCCACATACTGCACTGTCACAGGAAAAGTCAACATTGTGGGCTTTCATCAACTGAGTCAAGTGATTACTTGTGTATTTCTACACATCCCCGTAAAGTTATGTGTTCTTATAATTAAGTTCAGTAAATGGTATTTCAGATACTTACAAAGTTGATCTTGTGAATTCTTCCTTGTAGTGTATCCTGAATCAAGATCTGGGAAACCACTAACATTTTCAAAACACATCTTCTTATTAATATATAGGAAAAGTAGCAACATGAGAATTATGAACACCCCAACAGCAGAGAGGAATCCAATTGCTTCAGGAGATACTAAAAAACAAAACAAACAAACAAACAACAACCAGAAAGAGACACATTAAAAAAACTTGTACAAGTTTAACTCATAAAAGTTAAAATATTTATCAGAGTTGATAATTTATAAATACTACTCAAGTTCCAAATATATTTACAGAAGATACAACTAAAAAGTCACCATCCGAGTTAATGTTTAATCATCTTTTCAAAGAACAGAAAACTATCTGGTCCTAACCTAAGTGAGGAGTGACACTGTGAGCAAGAGATTCTGCTAGAGTACTGGACCCCGTAACAAGACAGAAATGCAGAAAATTCAGAGATTATCAGCAGGTGCCAAGGCTGATGATTTTTGATGGCACATCTGAAATAGAGAGAGAGCACACTGGAAGGGAGGTAGAGCCTTCCCTCTTCCTGGAAGGGGCTGGAGATTTGGCTACCTGGACTCTGAGTCCAACTCTGAGATAGTGCTGTGGGGGACAGACTGAGCCCTTGCTGGTGAAGATTGCCTCTGACAGCCTTGTTATGCTCAGCTCCTGGCTCTTCTTCCCTTAAGGACCAGCTGGCTCCTGCTGCTCCCTGACAAGCAGTATACTGTGTGAGCAAAAACAGAATGAGGTAAACCACTTAATAGTTATGCTCCTTGCCCTGGTATGTGTGTTACTTGCACATAAACCAAGACAGAGCTAAGTGGAATAGAGACAACTTACTCAAAACCAGCTAGAGGAAAAAAGGCTGAAGAAGACTGACAAGTCTTAGAAAGTGTATCAAATAAAAAAATAAGTAATTGCTATTAAGCAGATAACTGAAAGGGAGTATTGAGCATCTTTTGCAGGGGTAGAATCTTCCAAGTGTCTCAGTACCTAAGTAACAATAAGGCCAAGATTACCTAGGAAATGGTTTTAGAAACATGAAATCTGGGAATGTATGTAGCAAATGGACGAATGGGGAAAGAGTAATTAAGGGGCAGTTTGTTTATTTGAAAGGAGACTGGGCAAAGAAAGGGATATACAAGGGCGGTAAAAAAGATGGTCTAGAAATGTAAGAAATGATGAACAAGTTATAAAAGCAGATCAAGAATAGAGGGCAGATCCTTTGACAGAAGGAGTGCAGATGCCCACAGACTATAATGAAGCTGATTTGCTTCATTAATTGAGGCTGACAGAATGTCAGATGGAAGCCCCTTGGGCAAGCCATTGGATTCTCCAGAGTCTACATCTGAAAAACTTGATGAGAGACATTGAAGGGTGACAGAATTGCAAATTTGTTACTAAGTAGTGTGGGAGGTTAAAGTGAAGGGTTATAGAACCATGATTCAATAATATTTTGGTACAATTTATAATTTTAAAAAAGTGACAAAACTCAGTTTCATGCAATTAACAATGGTGTAAAGTGTTATAAAACTGGAAGTGATTCATAGTGGTATGTTTATTAAGTTATTTAAGCTGTTAATTGGTTTATTAGTAGTGCACTGACCCATCAATAAACATTACAGCCTCTTGTATCAGTTATGTCTCAAACCTTCATTCTTAAGAGGGAGAGTAATACCCTGAGGTAGTAACACTCAGAAGTGGCTTTTGTGGCCTCAACACACAGACATGCATCTTTCAGGATTGAACACAGCTGCATTCATGAAAGCTAGGAATTCCCAGATCCTTTTTTTTCTACCATAAAACCCACTCTTGGAGGCTGATTTTTTTTCTATTTATAAAAGACTTATGAAGATTTATGAGATTTATGAATTCTGCTTGCCAAGATCTTGGCACTTCAGGAGTATCATGCTGCGTGGCAACATCTTTTACTGTGTAAGAAGGAGCAGGATTAAAGAAAAGTTGGCAACAGACTCTGCATTCTCAGAGATGCAATACAAAAGGACAAAAGGCAACAGCCTAAAGTAGCAATAAGTAAAATTCAAGTTGGAAATGAGGGGGGAACATTCCAGAATAAGAGGCATTTATCACTGATAAAACAGTGATAAAAACAGATTGCCTAGATTGGTTATAGAATCCAACTTTAATGTCAGCCCTGCTTTGTGCAGGGGGCTGAACTGGAAATCACTTTTCCAGGAGTCTCCCAAATTAAATTACTCTTTGAGTCTGCATATATCCTTTGTAAATCTGGGCTCAGAGATCTATGAAAAAAGTGCTGACTCAGAAACATACACATTTCCACAGCCGTCTCAGTTTATTTTGCAGGATGACAGGGAACATGTCTGTCTGCTTTGCTGTTCTTAAATAATTTTACAGGTGCGTTTTAAAAACCAGAAAAGAAAGATCAAAAGAATTGCACCTTCCACCATCTAAAGAAAAGGGTTGCATTTGCACTTTTATTTTGAGCTGGAGATCCAGAACTAGATGAAATAGTGAAAATTATTTTTGCTTCAC
>JAAGNO010011979.1:85146-109336 GCA_033439905.1 Ceryle rudis
AAGGGTTGCATTTGCACTTTTATTTTGAGCTGGAGATCCAGAACTAGATGAAATAGTGAAAATTATTTTTGCTTCACATTTTTTTTTCACTTTTTACCTCTGACCAGAAGAGATCGCATAACATAGTGCCTAGAACCCTGAACATTTTCATATGAAAATGAACCTGCCAATAACTTCGAACCACCCATCCTGACAAAATACTAAAGAAATAACAGAAAGGCAACAAGGTACGTCCATAAGGATAAAACAGAAACCACAATTAGACTAGAACCTCTCTCTAGTCAGTCAATATGAAACTTGAGTAAAATGTTTTCTTGTTTTATTAGATCATATCAGAAAAGTTAGGAAATAAGCAACTCTCAGCTGAGTTAAGTTGGGAACACTCTCTTCTGAAGAATTGAAGGCAAAGCTAGAAAACTTCAAAATCTGATCTTCACCTTCCAACCCACTGAAGTCCATGGAAGAACAATAAAAGTAGGAACACGGTGTAACTGCTTAACAGGGCCAGAATAAAACAAACAGCGCAACAGGGAGGAGCAGGCATGTGGCATTTTCAATTTCAGACATTACAACAGAAATACAAAGACTCACAAAGTTCCTCATCAGTCCTTTAGAATGAGATGTCCTGCTGCATCAAGCAGAGCAACAAGGTGAGAAAAATGGAATTCTATTATGGAAAGGAAGCTAAAACCTTAAGACTATTTTCATTATCATGACCAAATACAGTAAAAAAAAAAAAAGATTCCTTTGTTCACAAAAGACCTTGGCCACACATCCTGCTAAGCTTATCTGATATCCCCTTCAGAAGTTTGCTTGGAGTTGCTCATAATTTCATCAAAATCCACTTGTTAAAGTTGATGTTTATAGGAACTCTGCCTCATATCGACAGGTTTTTATGTTTTTATGTTCCAAGAAAGTAGTTAAGCTGTGACCAAAAATTAACTGAAGGAAAAAAAATTACCACTATAGTGGTGAGCATATTTTTTTAAAGCTCTAGTGTTCATTGATTAAGGGAAGAAAAAATCAAACATGTCATCATGTGTTCATTTATCATTTGTCAGGTTTCCATTTTTCATTTTCATGGAATCTTTCTAAATATGGGAAAGCTCTGAGATCTGACAAAAGCCTCAGTTTGTGTATATTCATTTTTGACCTCAAAGTTTAACAGATTAAATTTCCCAAGGTTCTGCTGGCAGCAGGCATGCTCTCCCCTCACACCCCCTTCCAAGACTGCATATGGATAACTGAGTACATCTGGGGCTATTGGAACAACATCCAGCTTTCTTTGAATTATTGTTCCTGACCCAAATGAGACTAGACACTGGGCCAAGAGCAGAAAATCTTCATTCTTCAGTATATCCCAGTTCTAACACCTATCAAGCACAGAGGCAATTCAGAAAAGGCAGGAAGAAGAAATTGTGATTCACCAGGACACAAGGAGCAATCGAAGTGAATGTGAAGTGGAAGGTGACAATTAGGCACAAATTAATGATGTCCAGTGAGGAAATGAGAAGCAAGAGTTAGGAAGAAGGTGCAACATTGGAAAAAAGAAGACAGATTAGGAAAACTAGACAGATAATGGAAGCACAAAAAAAAATTATCCATAAAGATAACTGCTTTATCATTGGAGCAGGCTGCGCTAAGCAACTTCGCCTAAATTCAGTGTCAACGCTGCTTTGAGCAGGACACTGAGCTGAATTCCAATTATTCTATGATTCACAATAAAGGACACGGAATGTTTCCTTTTAATAGGACAGATGAACTGTACATCATCATCAAAGAACAGTGCACTTCCAAATATTTCACATTTTATCTTTTAAAACTGTAAACTTTGTTCTTCCCTATGCTTATATTGTTCAGCAATCAAAGCTGATTTGAGTCATCAAAATACCTGCTTAAAGAAGCTTGCCACAAACTAAAAGTAACTTGAAAACACAGTGCTTTTTATTTTTTTTTCCTCAAGTATTTCCTGAGTACTAGTTAGTTTAAAACGGCAAGGTATGCAAGCTGTGTAATTCTCTATGGAAACACAGTATCTGATGACATCTTTCTGAGTGAAAAAATACATTAGCTGATACCTTACAAAAAGAATGAAACTTTAGCTGCAGCAAAACGAATTCATTATTTATGCTATTCAGTGTGAACACAGTACTTGAAAATTATATTTCCATATCAATTTGCATCCATGTAAAGAATCTTAGAATGCTTGTTCACAGATTAAGTATATTATCAAGTTAAAATCCTTTAATGTATTACCATTATAAAGCTAGAAAAAATAAACAAATAAAATTGTACTTCAATTTTCCACATGTAAATGTGTACAGATTCCCATCTATGAATAAAGGTTGCATACATCACATTAATCCTTCAATTAGTTTCTCACAGTTGAAGTGTCAAACAGTTATACTTTGCAGACAGCAAAAAAAATAAAATGTTCTTTTCTGCATATAAAATACATCTGTGCCACATTCAGCATCATAATGATTTTGATTCAAAACACAGTCATAAATTCTGATTGGTTTGGCCATTAATATACCGTGAAAAGCATTTTAAAAACTCTCAGAGATTCCCAGTTTCTTCTACAATCACAAACCAGTAGAAAGGCAATACTTTCTCAAAGTCGTATTTCAAATTCAAATGTCCTATTTTTATAAACATTGTAATTATCCTCAGTTATTAACAACAACAATGAATGCTTGAAATTCATAACAATATAACACAGTTTCAGAAATACTAAACAAGTATCTTACTACAAAGTTATTAAGACTAATTGAATTTCTGCATATAGAAACGGCATAGAAAGTTATACTAATTAGAGAAGTATTACATTAACATCACTTTAATTCACTTTTATTATTATCATCACTAGAATTAGAATTGTTAGAACACAGAAACTTACCACCTCTTCATTTTAAGTATCAAATTAGTGTCTTTCTCAAATCGTAACTTCCCTGTTATTAAACAATTTTTCTTTTTCAAAAGATGTTTCAAAGTTCGGAAAATCACATCATCTTTAAATTATTATCACCAATACACCAAAAAGCCTCAGATATATTAGAAAGCATTGAATGTTTTTAGTATGTATTTACCTCCCCCCCCAATTATATTTAATATCCAGTCAGTTATTTTTGGAGGTCTCACTCTCCAAATCGTACTGCTCAGCTAGTAACGAACAAAGCCACATAATTATATTAGCGATGTTTTAATTATCCATTTACAAATGCGATACTAGCACTTCTGTGCACAGATCAAGTAACTAGGGGTATGATCCAAAGAACCTCAAATACCTTTAAGATCCTGGAACAAAAACATTTGAAATTAAAAATGTAAGCTTGCTTTTATGTATAACCCATTTTCTTTGCTTATGTTTTTACAACTTGATCTAAGATATTTTAACCTTTGAAATTCTTTTAAATAAAGACTGTTGTTTTGTGTTTAGTCCTGAAGTATTATTATTAGTTTTTACACCATTACATCTTGAAATTACATGAAAATAACCTGTGCTGTCCATCTCAAAAAGATTTTCATCCAAATGCTATTCACTGCGGCTTGTCACTTCATACCAGCCTTCTGATTTACACAAAGGAATTAACATATTTTCAGAAAGCTGAACAGGTTACCAAACCACAAAATGAGATTCATGCCTCGATTATCTTTTCTCCAATGCTTGAATTATTAATCTCCAAACAGCACATATTTATTTCTCACTGACAACTCATGTCACAATGGAAAAAAAAACCAAACAAAACCCTCTGTACTTCAGAGCCAGCTCAGAAGTGAAATACTTTGGTCTGACTGATTACTCAACAGGAATAAGAACTGCACCTTAGTATGTTTCATTTTACGTGTATTTTTTCCTTTTATGACTATTTACATAGGATGGTTTCTAGAAATAATAAACTGAACTTGAAGGCTACCTAAGATTTTGTGCTCTTTCTAAACAGCTTTTCTTTGACAAGGTAAATAAATACACAAACTTTCACAATAATTTAGGATAAATACCTTCCCATTTACTGGAGTCGTTGAAGATGCAATCACAGGTGAATAAACCTAGTTTACCTAGACAAAATGCTACACAAAATGCAGTATTTAGCCAGCGTTGTTAGAAGAAGAGTTAAATTAAATTCATGACTACCTGCACTGTTTTACAAATAAGTTAAACTCTACGTGGAAGCTGACATTACTATTAGAATACTTTTCTGTATAAAGATGCTGACCCCTTCAATTCAAACGTATTTTGCCTTTCTTCTGCAACACAGAATTGCTAGCTCAGCCCACTACTAATAGGCTACATTTTTCAGTGTGTTATGTTAAATACACGTTATGCTGCTAGCCTTACAATGTTCCTTGTCTGTTTGTTTCTCCCACATCTTGCATTTTGTTACACAGCAAGTTTATACACTCTCCTGTACAAACTGCAAGCACCTGCAACATGAGCTGCCTGTATTTCAGCACTTTAAATATCCATATCCAGTATATTATTCAGGGTGACATGTAATTTTAAATGAACTGAAAACTCAAATCACAATCGAGGTTTCAATGCAGAACCGAAAAAAGCATTTCCTAAAGACAATTATTAAAAATGTTTAGTAACATGAATGTTTCAGAAGTTTTGAAAGACTGGCAGAATGAAATCAGGGTGAAAGTGCTTATTTAACTTTCTATTTGGAATAACAATGCCCTTTAAAAATTGTATTTAGAAACCTTTCAAAGTGCTATTGGGGAAGACAGAAATCCTCCATTATCTGAAGTGATACTTGATGACATTTAAAGGTTAATTTATAAAAAAAGTCCTACACATAACATTAAGTAAAAAAATAAATGTGCTTGTTTACATGAAAAAATTTACTGGAATTACTGTATTACAACAGCTACATTTGTCTAACTTCACTGTCACTTTTATTCCAGGGGAAAGTTATCAGGAATAGTAGCAACTTTCTTCACCATTTTGTTTATGTCAGTCCACACTGGCTGAAGGATAATCTGCACCACTACAGAGATAAATCAGAATGTCTTTTTCCCTTCATTTTCCTCACATCTGATTACAAGGACTAATATACATTTTAACATCTGGATTCCCAGACTTCCATCACATGTGAGGAAAGTCTAGAATGTATTTTGATTTAAAAAAAATATAATGTATTTTATTTTATTATGATCAATTAAATTACTTGACTAAATATTTACATGAAATAGAGTCCAATATACTTCATAAATTTTAGTTTGTCTGATAAATGAATGGTTCAGGAAGTTAACTAATCACATACGTAACTGTACAAAAATGTTTGTAGTGATGCTAGTACTGACTCTGCAGACTGTCATTTACAGGACTGTTTTCCCTTTCTTTTAAATTACCATGCTGAAACTGTCTTTTGGAGATTAATTATAGGAAAAAGAGAACCCTGGGCTCCAAAATATCTCTGATCTAAGAATGAATTTACGAATAACAGAAACCACAGTCTGAGATGGAGATTTAATCTTCTGACAGAAATCTTTTCATTCCTAAATCCTTACAGGCTGAGGAAGTTGTCAGCCTGACACCCCTGCTGATTTATCAGTCCCTCAATGCCTTTTCTCTCTAACATGGAATTCATCTCCTATTAAGTAGTATCTCACAGCAGAAATCCCTGAAAAGAAACAGCAAAGGAAGCACTGCATTGCTATTTGGAACAGACATAGATCACAGAATCATCTTGATTACCTCCAAATCCCAATAATCTGTTGCAATCGCACAGCATATTACATGACCGTATTCTCCACACAGGGGGTAAAAGCACAGCAGTGATTACAGATTTTTAATGGCACCCTCAAAGTGCAAAAGTATTAAAGACCAGCAGGCATCTAGAGACTCACAATTTCAAAGTTCATAGCTACTATAAAGTAGCTCTCCTGAATTGAGAAAGAAAAATCTATGTAGTAAAAATCTTATAAACCCACCTTTTTTATATGAGCCCCTAAAATTAATAAGAAAGCGTGAGACAATCCAGGATCCAGATTTCTGAAAAGGCACAGTGATTAACTAGAATACATAGCAAAGTACTGTACAGTAAAGGTGATTATATGAACATTTTAAGTGAAGGTATGACAGGGTTTGGATATAGCAAAGTCCTTACACAGAAAACTTGCTACAGGAAGGAAAGGTACTGCAATAGTTGGATTTAAGTGACCTCCTTAGCTGCTGCTTTCCAGAAAACTCCAAACACAGAAGAATGCACAGAAATGTAACTTAAGCCTTCTATAAGGGCATCGATAATCTCAAAGAAAATATTTACTTTATATTTTCTCTAGTCCAAAATGTATAAATACAGATTAGCTTTTCATTAAAGTGCAAAATTTAGAAGAGATTCTGGTGTTGTTAATCATAACATTATTACTTCCATTTTTTTAATGTGTAGCCATACTTTTATAATGTCTCCCAGATATATTATGTTTAGTATTCATGAGATGAAGGACACAACATTTCTTCTAGCCTGGGGAAAAAAAAAAGTGTCTATTTAAAATTAACTAGAACACAGTTATGAACACATTAATTACTGTTTTCTGTGTTCATTATAAAAGCAGCTTTAATTTGTATACACATTTTAATGAAGAGTTTTTACTTCTATCTCTGTAAGAAGGGAAAACGCACTTTACTTTGTACTGTCCACATCTAAACTTCTGAGTGAGTACAAACAACATATATTTGTAATCTTTTACATTAATGGAGGTTACCAAATTCAAAGAAATGTGCTACCACCTGTGGTTATCAACTTTCTCTTGACAAAGAACAAGAAGTTCTACCTGCACGACAGCAGAGAGAAAGGGGAAAAACTTTGTTCCTTTTCCAGAAGCACTCATTTAGTGCAGACTATCATGAAAACTGTAATATAACTTGAATATCAGATGCAGTTACTTTCAATAAAATACTTTCTACTTGTAAAATGAAACTCTTGAATAAATATGGGGGGTTCCATTCAAATTAAATGCAGTCAGCAACTTAACATTCAGATACATGCAAATAGGTAGTTGACCAGAACATTAAAGAGGACATAGTTTTACTTAAAATATACTTCTGACAAAATAAAAATTCTTACTTTTTTATCTTTCAAAATTACTACTACAAGTGACATTTTTCATCCAAAGATACTGTCTCTTTGCAACTTCTTTATTTTGCATATTAAAGAGCACTTCTGTTCCATTATTAGTCACAAAGGCAGTTTGCTGAATAATTTCCTTTGTTTGCAAGACCGCCACAACAATAAAAAGGAAAGGAACATCTTGCAAAAGAAAAAGGGCTTAAAAACAATCTTTAGAAATCTGTGCTGCTCAGACCTTACTCAGATACTCAATCTACATTTCCAGGAACTGATTAAAAAATACATTGCCAACTTAGAAGTATCACTTTCCATTATTTAAAAAATACACAAATGAACAATGAAAGGTGAAAGAGACCTAAAAATAATATGACCATACATTTTCTGCTTAACGTCACTTTCATGTAACACTATACACAACAGAATACATGAAAAAGGGGCATTCTTCAGTTGCAGCTCAATATCATAAACACTCCTCACAAGTCTGTCTCATCTGGACACAGCCTTAATTAAGTACATCTAACAACAGCCAATTCTAAGTTAGCCTAGCTACAGTGCACTGCACAGACAAAAATGATGCATTTTTCTGAAGTCCGATCTCAAGTTCCCTACATTCTTTTATGCCCATAGCAAATAACCAAAGGAACAATTTAACCTACCTCTTGACTCTCTCAGAAACACCTGTGTGTTAGGAAAACAGCCAGCAAAAAGACAAACCTTTAACTGAGTAATTTCAGAAAAAACCTGTCACCTCCTTCTGCTGTCAGAACCCTCAGTGACTGAATGAAATTACTCAGTCACAACTAATAAACTAAGCAGGACTCTTCTTTCCTCAGCCAAGACTTCAATTTGTATTGTCAGACAAGAAGTAAGAATTTGAATGTGTTTGTGCATAAAATATAACTGCATTAAATAACAGAAGTAAACAAGCAGTTCATGTACTATAAAAGCAAAAATATCTTTTTCATTTTCCCAATTGCTAGTATTCAACAATGTGTAAATACAAACCCACAAAACAGTTTAATCACTTAGCTATGGTAAACACAGGAGTCACAAATTTTGGTGCCACACTACCTAACTTCCATGATGACTGATCATACTTCTACAGCTGGAAAGTGACTTGTTTTGTATTTTGCAGCTATTAGCTGTTATGTAACAGCCACAAAATATGCACATTTTCAGAACACACAGCCTATATTTACACATTTAGAAGAAGTCTTCTTACTCCTGATCAGCTTTGCAGAATCTTCTTAAAAATGTATGAATCTGCTAAAAGGAAATTGAACAGGCAAACACAGTAAATGTACTGTAATCCTTCTTTTGCAGACTACACGTGGACCCACCACAGTCTATCCTGAGCAACTATAAGGCTGTAACACCACAGTGTGACACAGCAGCAGGGCCTATGCTTGACAACTGCTACACCTTTGGTTAGCAAATGCGAGTCCTGTATTGATACTGTATTGGTATCAAACACACTAGGATTCGGACAATCTCAGATACTCAATAAGCACTATATATGAAACTTGCAAATCTTTGAGTCTTAAAAAGCTAAAAAAAAAAATAAAATCTAACAAAACCCAAGCCAAATTAGTTTTATTTATTTCAGGAAGCATTGCTAACATCAAGGATGCTTTAATGATACTTTTTAGTGAAAACGCAACTCTTTCAGATGAAAATGCAACCGTTTGTACTCTAGTTCTGCAGCCTAGAGTACAAAAAAAATTGAAGATAAAGAATATAGAAAAAAAACCCTCTATGGTTTTGGCTAATTTGGGAAATGTAAAACTTTAAAAAAAAAAAAGTGAGGTTTCAAATTATTTTCACTGTAACAGATTAACATTCCTAGAGCAGACATTTCCTTTTCAAGCTTTGGGTTTTGTTTTTAGCTATGCCTTCTTATCTATTTAAGAAGATTTCATTAAAAAAATTGAGCTAAATAGTGTGGTCACATATAGCCTTGCAGACTTTTCTGGGCCCTTTCCAACATTTTGTCATCCAATATCCTATGGTTCCTATTTTCCTAGCAAAAATGATTGGGCTTGCAAGAAAAAGATAATTTAGGAATGTGTTACTTTGCTAACCAGAAATAAAAATTAATCACAGGTGTTCTTCAACTTGTATAGCCCCCTATAAATTCTAATTACACTCCATCCCTTGAAACTGGAAAGTTTTCCTTTGCATTATTCAGAGAAGACACATGCTTGCTTAGTTGCTTTTCCCTGTTCAGTACATGACAAATTAGTAGTGCAAGATAAATACATTATGAAACTTTATCAGTAGACTTCCAATGAGTTTCATAATTCAGGAAGAAAAATAGAGCATATTACAGAAGGAATACAGAGTACTGCGTGTACTGATTTAACCATCAGTGGAAAAATGGAGACAGCAATATTTAAAAAACAAAACAAAATAACAGCAATAAAAACTCCCTCCAAAACATAAAAGGGAAAAAGTAACCTCCCTTCCAAAATAAGAAAGAAGTAATAAAGAAAGTAAGAATTAAGTGATTCAGTTTTAAAAAGCAGAAAAATGTTTTTACTTAACATACTGTCAAACCACACACAACATTCAATTATTCTTTTAATCGACACATGGAAAAGATGACCTGTGATCATAGAGCTAATTTTAACTGTAACCTGTAGACTTAAGTCTGAGGTTAGGAGATATTAAATAAATGTTTCAAAGAAAGGTTTTAGTAAAATCAAGTTTAAGTGAACACAGTGGAAACTCATCTCTATTCAGAGGCCAAACAAAATTTCTTCCTACCAAGTATGTGGCTTGACAATATTATTGAGCCAGTCCAACACTTAGTTGTTGTCAAAAGCATCTTGCAGCCCTCCTGCTCTCCCACCACACTTTCTTACTCCTTTCCTTTTGAAAGCACTGAGACTCTTCTGACCTAACAGTGAGTCAAAGAACTAAGCCTTGAAGGAACTATTTCCTTTTTTTCTGGTTAAGAATAGTTTTCAGATTGGAACACAGCGATTCAACAGCAATACTAGAGAAAAAGAGCATAGAGCTGGCAAAAGGGACCGAAAACAACTGCAGCTTGTTGTTGTATCAGCTGAGCTGTCAAACAACTGCAGTCACTGTAGCTCGCTCATCTTTAAACCTATGGAAGTCCTCCCTCCAGCACAGCTCTGTTTCATGCTCTGTCAAGTGCTGATTTCATTACTGATACAGTTGTTTACAAGGAAGATTGAGTCATTAGGGTCTCAACTGAAAACATAGTTAGAAAACAGATTGCCAGTATGTTACATCAGTTATTTAAAATGTACTCACAACCTTCTATTACTACTAACAATCAAATCATCCTACAAATACCTGGACAAGGCAAAAATGAAAGTTTTTCTAATTTCCTATCAGAGCTGAACAACATTTACAACTTCCACGTAAATTAGTGAGTATTAGAAGGGCACATTTTTCCTTCTTGGAAAAATCTTCTTTTGGGATGTCACATTTTATTTCACTATTTTTTTTTTCATTGACAGTGTTATCACGAAGAGATTTTGCAACACAAAGATGTAATAGTGAGATACAGAAAAGATCATAACATTAGGTAGCAGATTTCTCACTAGTACTATTCATAAGGTAAGAATTTTGCTTTCACAAATCATTGCTTACCTTTTCTAATGCAGATTAGCTCATGTACACCACAAGTTCGTTCTCCGCCTATATGGAAATAAATAATTAGAAAACAGTAACAAATAAAATCAATTTGGCTTCTTAATAAAATGTAAAACAGTATAAAAGAAAAAGCTGCAAAATCACATCATTTAATAAAAAATGCAGAAGACTGATATAAGAAGTTTTCAATTCATATATGGTATATTTGGAGAAAACAGTAACAGTACCTTTGGCTTAATAATGCCAATGATGGTGCAGTTTGAAGATTTTTACAGAGAATTTATACAGATAAAATTACAAATGCAAGCAAATTAACTGAAGCCAGACTAGTACTTCCCAAGCTTACAACATAATTTCCTATTCTGAGGAAACTACCATCTACAGAAGAATTCTCAAAATATCAAAAATACTTGTAACACAAAGGAATGCCAAAATAATGTTATGATTATCTTCCATGGTAAAAGAGAAAGCCTGTTACTAAAGGCTGAGTTTACCCGAAATTTCTCCTTAAGAGATTTTTTTAATTAAAAAAGAAACAGCTGTACAGAATTTGAGACTTTTATGAGAATAATATTTATTAATAAATAACATTTTAATGTTAGAATTACAGTCATTTTTAAAAACAAACAAACAACAACAACAAAAAAACAAAAGCACCCCACATCATTTACCCAGGGAGGACAACAAGAGAGTTCAGAAAGGAAGAATACATTTTGTCAACAATGATGAAAGGGAAGTATGTGATACAGGGACAGGACATGAAACAAGGTATTGCTAAGCCCTGTAGAAGGAGGAACAGTGACAAACTTTTGGAAGATTCTTTTAATGGTATCCAGAAATTATTGAAACAGTTTATTTTTCTTATTATATCACTCCATACTGAATACACTTACAGTATTAACAATCCTCTTTTAAATTAATAATTTTTGGAATAATACATCCAATGCTCAAACTTTAAAATTCCAAGCTACACCAAGCTATGGTCTATCTTAACCATGCTCTTAACGCGCACTACTCCTCTCTCCACTGACAACAAAAGACTGCATGTATATGAATACAGAACTGAAGGGAACTGCCTAGGTTTTCATACCCAGTTCTCTGCAATCTCATGAAAATACAAACCAGACAGTTTCAAAAACTCAAAAACATTTGTTCCACATGCATTAATCACTACTGGGCTCCAAACACTTCACAGCACACTAAACCAAGCTTTATAAGAGAAAATTCTTTCCATCTCAAAAATGTGCAAATACATTATACAGTACATATTATTCTTCTTCATTCCATAATAAATATGGCATGTAATAAAGGATATTATAATATCAAGGAATATTTAAAACTCATAATTGATAACACCAAGTGTTGTTGTAGAAGTTTTAAAATATCTGTATTTGTTGTTAAATTTACATTTTAAAGAAATTACTGTAGGAAATGCATGTACTAGAGGAAAAAAAATGATAAAAAGAACCAAATAAATGGTGTACAACATAACTCTTCTCAAAAATTAAATGTCTGTGAGGTATGAAACTAAAAAGAATCCTCATTTTGCACCAACGTACTTTTTCTTCATATTTACTAATGTGAAATACAAGCCTCAAAGATACCTGCAAGTGGGAAATCAGGTACCAATGAGTCTGAGAATCCCATGAGTTCTGTAGTCATCATCATTACAAAACCCAGTTATATAGCAATATAGTAACTTCCTCTTCTCAGTGCATTTTAAAAGCTGGACAATATTGTTCCAATTCAGAAAACATTTTGGAAGGAAAAATATAACAAACTACATAAAAAGTAATAATTAGCTTTTACAACAAGGATTTTTAAAAAACAAAACAAACTAACAAAAGTTGGGAGAAGATTACAATCTTCTCACTGCAGTAACTTTCAGGCTACAGAAGAGAAACTGAAAGAGTGACTGCAACTCTTCACCCTAGATTTTTTTCCCCCCAATAGATTTTTATTTTCTTCACTGCCGAACTTAAGTTATTGAAAAACATGAAAGAATTTTCATTACACAGATGCCAGACAGTTAAAAATAAAAGATCCACCTAGAAATGACTGAGAGAGGAACAGTGAACAGCATTAATTGTATACTACCCTCAGTGAAATCAGCCAGCTTGAAATCACATCATAAAGTACTCTTTTTTGGGTTGGATTTTGCATTACTACCTATTGTTTTCTAAAGAAATATGTTTTTTCACTTATTTAGATGCTAAAATATATAGATATTCCATATCTATTCCAATCTTTACATTAATCCTTATGTTACTTTTTATTGACCAAAAGACTACATAATAAATTTATACAGTTTAACTTGTATTAATTCAGGATTATTTTTTCCTTTTAACTTTTTTAGAAAATGTTGAATTAGATTAATCACCTCTTAAATAAGAAATATATTACTCTTTTTCTAAACTGCTTTTGAATGGAAATCAACTGTTAAATAAAAATACAAGTGACCTACATGTTTTGAAAATAAAGTTGAAGGAAGTATCTTTTATATTTTAAATTAACCAATTTATTAAACACATGAAATACTATCCTCAAGCGACCTGGACAGATTCTTCTTTTCCCTAGTGCTCTTCAAAACTGCAGAAGTAATACACTATTGCCACCTTGCTTTTACTCACAGATTAACAAATGTTTTTCTGTCTTTCCAACTCCCGAGAAATCTCTCAACTTTGAATAACCTAGTCATAGTCATTGAAATAAACTGAACTGAAAATATGAAAACATTTTGCATGACAGCAAGATGCCAGCTGCTATTTTAGCATTTCATTGTGAAAAGGCTATTTTTGTGTTGGTTAGCCCACAAAATCCAAATGTTCAGTGGTACGGCCATCTTAAATTTTACAGTCTTTGAATACTACTTTAAAGTAACTGATTTTAATATAGTGGTAGCTCACAATACTTTTATAGTTAACTAAAATATAAGTATGATTCAGATACAAATTATTACTGATTCTATTTCAGCTTGACTATGAACATGATCTCCTATTTAACAGTTTAAAGTTTTATGTGAGCTTGCATTTAAAATTACATAATACTTTTTCAAAAAAAAGTAACCTGAGAATACAAAAAACCCCACCTGGGGACACAGAGCTTTTCATAATTTCAGACAATGGAAGCAAAATGAGAAATAATGACAGAAGTAATTTTAGAATAGCACATTCAACACAGCATTTGAATTTTCTCAAGCAAGAAGGACCACCTAGTGGCCCTAAAATCTAAATCATTCAAACATTTAGCACAAACAGAATGGCAGATGGTTCAGCTGCCATGTTTCACAGAGGCAGCTGAACCATCTGATGAAGTTTAATTTTCTGTGATTTAGGTTGGGAATGACCCTTGGCACACTGAGAGACTTCAACGCAGGAGACCACCTTTACAGAAGGTTCCTCTGGGCCCTAACCAACCAAGTTCTGCAAGGACCAAAATTCCATAGCCTCTCCAGGCATCATCAGTTCCTAGGTGAAAGTGGGGAAGGTGTCAGCCCTGTCACTGTGAGCACTTCCTCCTTATAGCCAGTCAGGATTTCCTTGGTGTAGCTCACATCCATTGGCTCATGCGCTTTCACTGTGTGCCTGAAGAACCCATCATCATTTCTTAAGACACCATTATCTAGTAAAAGGCTGCAATAAGAGTCACTTTCAGATTTCCCCAAGCTATACAAACATATTTCCTAAGCCTCTCCTCATGTGCCACATACTCCAGTTCCCCAGCAGCTTAGTGGCACTCTGCTGGAGTCTCCGTAGTTTGTCAGTCTGTCTCATTCTGGGTTAACACTACTAGATACAGGTCTGAAGCACATGGCTGATCCATGTTCAACTTGCTCTTTACCAGAACCCTCAGGTTCTTTTGTGCAGAGCTGCTCCTGGCCAGCCTGTCCATAATGCTGCACAGTTTTGGATGTTTCATATGTCCTTGCTGAAGTTCCTGCAGTTCCCTTCAGCCCATTCTTTCAGTTTGCTGAGCAGCTGCCATGTAGCAGCCCTGCCCCTCAGCTTATTAACTGCTCCCCTATCTGGCACCAACCACAAACTCAGCAAGGTTGCATTCCATCCCTTCAACAATCACGTCACACAGTCTCAGTTCCAGTATAAATACTGCGGTGCAACGTAGGCTACTGCATATAAAAAGCATTATTCTTCAGTTCAGCAACAACAATAGCTGCAGCAGAACATTACACGGTATCACAGAAGTCTCTGTCATCAGGTCTAAGTTTTGGGACATACTTTTTATATGATAAATTACTTTCTTACTGAGGATTTTATTTTAATTAGCATTTTCATAAGTTTGGACTAAATTCCAGAAACATTCACTTAACATTTTACTCAAGGAAAATAATTTTTTCCTTTGACAAATCCATGAAACTCCACTGCAGAATGACAATACCATGTAGGTTGAGTAGCACAAACAGGGTGAGGGGCACACCTTGTCAAATTACAGAGGAGTAGATGCTGCACATGCACAGCAGTAACAAGGGACATGCTCCTTTACTCCTGCTCTGTAACATTGAGTCATTGTTATGAAGACAGACCATAAAATGGGTTACAATACAGCCTAACCCATTGTTAAGGCTAACATGTCTGAAGCATGTGGAAATACTAATGCTTTCGCTATGCATACAAGATACTTAGGAATCCATTCTTATGCTATACTGTTTCATATAACATACTAGACCCATTAGCCTCACTTCAGTCCCTGGAAAAGTTACGGAGCAAATCCTCCTGGGGACTATCACAAGTAATCTTAAGCATATGATTGGGAAAAGCCAACATGGATTCACCAGGGGCAAACTGTGCCTGACAAACCTGATAGCCTTCTACGATAAAGTAACCCACTCAGTTGATGCGAGGTGAGCAGCGGACGCTGTCTAGCTGGACTTCTCCAAGGCTCTTGAAATGGTCCCCCACAGCCTCCTTCTGGAGAAGCTGACATGTTATGACCTAGACAAGTGGTCCATGCAGTGGGTGGGGAACTGGTTGACAGAACATACCCAGAGTGTGGTAGTAAACAGTTCTTTCTCAAACTAGCAACCAGCCACAAGTGGTGTCCCCCAGGGGTCAGTATTGGGTGCAACACTGTTTAACATCTGTGTAAGTACTTTGGATGCTGGGATCAAGAGCACCCTTATGAACTTTACAGAAAACACCAAAATGAGTGGGGAAGTTGACACTCCAGAAGGGAGAGCCACCCTCCAGGAAGCCCTGGACAGGCTGGAGGAGTGGGCTAGCAGGAACCTTATGAAGTTCAACAGAGACAAGTGTCTTGCACCTGGGAACACATAACTCAGGAATGCAGCTCAGACTGGGATCCACCTGGCTGGAGGGCAGCCCTGTGGAAAAGGACCTGGTGGTTTTGGTGGACAACAAGCTCAATGAGTGAACAGTGTGCTGCAGCAGCAAAGAAAACCAACAGGATACTGGGCTGCATTAATAAGGGCATCACCAGCAGAGACAAAGTCATTATTATCCAACTCTACTCAGCACTTGTCAGACCACACCTTGAGTATTGCTTTCAGTTTTGGTCCCTACTATACAAAAAAAGATGCGGACAGGCTGGAGAGGGTCCAGCCAAGGGCCACGAGGATGATCTGAGGACTGGAAGACCTGGCATATGAATAAAGACTGAGAAAACTGGGTTTGTTCACCCTTGAGAAGAAAAGGCTTAGGGGAGTCCTTATTACCATATACCAGTACATAAAAGGTGGCTGTTAAGAAGATGGAGACTCTCTTTTTTCAAAGAGTCACATGGAGAAGACAAGGGATAATGGATACAAGTTACTCCTGGGGAGATTCCAACTGGACTCCTGATGAAAATTTTTCACTATGAGAACAAATAGACATTGGAAAAATCTCTGCAGGGAAGTGGTAGATTCCCCTGCACTGGACAGTTTTAAGCCTCAGCTTCACAGGGTGCTGGGCCATCTCATTTAAACTATATATATATGTATAGTTTACCTTGAAAGGTTGGACTAGATGATCCTTGAGGTCCCTTCCAACCTATGACTCTATGAAATATATTCTAAAAGACAACTATAAAAATCATCTCTGCATTCATTCAGTAACCTCTTTACAATTGTAGTCTACAAATAATATTGCACATGCAAAAAATGAAACGTTTAAAGTTGAATGGTTGGAAGTAGCCAAAAAACAAACTAAAAAGCAAACACTGAATTATTAGGAAAAAGATGGCAAGTCAAAAAAAAAAATCAAATTTGCTATTTTATATACTTATTCTATTGCCCATATCTTGTATATTTTGTGTAGTTTTGGTCCCCCATCTGTCCCACCACGTCAAAGAATAAAATAGAAGCATAGAAGTCAGAGAGAAAGACCAAAAAAAAAAAAAAAAAAAAAAGAGGTTACAAAAATGGTTTCCATATGAGAAGTTATTTAATAGACTAAGTCTGTTAAACCTGGTAAAAAGACACAACAGATGGTCGACATAAGCAGGTGAATAAAGAACAGTTATTTACTGTCTAACCCATTAATAAGACAAGTACATATCAGATTAAATTAGCAGCAGACAAGTTCAAGACCAGAAGTTTTCAAGAGTAAAATTTAGATATCAGTGTTCCACTTTTAGAATACAAACTCCTACAGTAAAGACTGTCTTCTCAGCTAGCACCACTTAAAATGATTGCTGTCTAGTAATTTCTCAGCCTAAGGATAAGGTCATCTACCTGTCCTGACTTAAGAATATTTTGTTTGTTATTATCAGACCATAAAAGTAATGACAAACATTAAAATTTCTTTCACGTGGAAAATAATTTTTAATTATATTTGTAATCAACAGAACCAACAACACTGATCAATGAATTAGCAGCATAGCATTTCTGTTTCTCAAAAAAATTCGCATCTGATCCTACCCACACTGAAACAAATGGAAGCATCTCCATGGACTTAAATAAGCCAAAACCAAATGGAGATGGTATAGATATTCTTAGCTAACTTATATCATAAACTACAGAGGTTCTCTGGATCTTCTCCCTTCATTATGAAAATAATATTATCTCAGCTTCCTTTCTACGCAGAGTGACCAGACACTTCCCTTTCCCTATTCTGACAACTGATATATAATTAGCATAAAAAAAATTAATCAGTTCTTTATTTTACCTTGTTCTCAGTCAAATACTTCTTCAGATAAGTCTTACTAGTGAAAATTAAGAGACAGAGAAAATATAATTAACTACAGAAACATTCAGTATAAATGGTTCAAATCTGACCTGCCATAAAACCTGTGGGTATTTTTTGCATACAAATAGAAAGAGAACCAGTAAGAAGAATCGTTACTACACTGCAGATGACAAGAAGATTAAATATACATTGCCAAGCAATGCACATTGCTATCAAATGCTCTGGAAATAAAAAGGAAGATGTCAACAACAAAAGTAGGCAGAAATAAAAAGGGATGAAAAATTAGTATGACTTTTAGCTAATACCTACAATACCTAGTTACCACCACCAAGTTACCGCTGCAGAGCAAAGTTTCACAATAGAAAGTAAGCTGAGAAATATTTTTTTTAATGAATAATGACATATGGACCTTTATGTATCATTTATATTAAAACTGTACCTTTCAATAATTCTAGTTACTAAAGAAATTGTGAGAAAAATATACTCACAAAAATAGTATCAGTAACTGGATTTCTTATCTTTCAGATAAAACAGCAAGTTTGTCATACAAAGATAAATTACTACAAAGAAATTGTATTTCAAAAGATCACAGCTAGTAGGAAAACTGCTTATTTTAGACAAAACCTACAACAACAAAAAAAACCTGTAATATGTGTGTCAATCATACTGAACCTACCACTTTTCACAATGAAGAATATGCTCCTCTACAGAACATGACATACTAGTTCCCAAACTCAACACTCATTTGCCGTCTTACCATTAACTTTCAAAACCTTCCTAAAATTTCTCCATCTCACTATAAAGAGAGAATTACATAGAAATCAGAAAACACCTCTTACCTCCAAGAGTTAAATACTCAAAAAACATGAAGCGCAAAGATTAAATGCTAACTTGAAATTCTCTTCAATCCCCGAGTGCGCATTTAGTTTTATGTACAATGGAGGACCTTTGCCTTACGCAGTTCAAACCCTGACAATATTCAGGAAAAAGGTTCAGAGTATCAATTGAGGCTCCCTGGCATCATTCATTACAAAAACTGGAAGAAGTGTAATTGAATCAGACTGGAAATAATGTGGAGAGAAAACATGACCTAATGGTTGAAGCAGCTGAAAGTTCTCCAGAAGACAGCAAGACTCTTCTCTCTTACATATCCTCTGTATTTGATAGGCAGTAATATAAGCCAACATTTTTAATCAGGTAGCGAGTCTGTGTTTGCTTTCCTGCATGCCCATCTTGGACACCAAGAGTTCCAATCTGCAGAAGTGCTAAGCATTAAAAATGAACAAAACTCAAGAATAATTTTACTCTGAACACATCAACTGTTCTTATATCAAGTATGATAGTTTCATCCCAAAGGGAGCTTGTCAGAAAGTAAGTCTGTAGAGCATTAGATGGTAGATTTACTTATTTTTTTAAAAAGGTAGCCCGCTCTATTACCTAAAAGGCGATAGAGACCTAACAGCTTGCTTTATTTCAATATATTCGTAACACTACAGTGATGATGGTATAACACAAATCCAACCAGGAAATTGGCAATTTTGCACATGACACAAGGTTTTACTGTCACCACCAAATAATGCAAGGAATCATCCTTACAATGACAATAAAAAAAAAATTAGTACCAGCTAACACTCACTAGATAGTTTCCACTACAGACAGTGAATGGGCATAAGACAGCATTAAACAGATTCTGTGTGGCTGAGCAAATTTGATACCCTGACATTTGATCTGCCCCACATTTACCAAATGCGTTTAAAAGCGCGTCTAAGTGCAAAATACAGCTTCTTACGTTTAGACTTTACTTAATATTACCGCTGCTGCTCAACCCCTGCCCTGGGTGCACCAACTCGGATTCAGAAGCACTATCACCAATTCAGGTCAGCACTAACTTGAGGATCTCTTGCGTCATCTTGCACCCTTCTAGTACACGCTGCAGTGACACCTGAATACCCCAGGTAAGTTGGAAGTCAAGATAATACTGTTCCCTAGGCCAGATTCAACTTTGGAGCCACATGTGTCATACTCCTAGCTAAGCACTATAGACAGTTCATTTTGTTTCCTTTACTGGATCCTGGAATTTTTCAACTAGGAAATTAGGGTTATATAATTAAACAGTTTGTTTCCTGGCCCATCCATATATTGGTTACAACTTTACTAGCTAATTTAAGTCAAAATTGACAGAAAATTTTAAGAACTTAACACTTACAGGATTCTATGCTCCCTTAAAAATCAGCAGTCAAATACAATTCAAACACAGACCCCAAGAAAGACAGGGACATCCAACCAGCTGATAAGTCTCTTCACAGCACCCACAACTGCAGCTGCCTGCTCCCAAACAAACAGCTGGCAGATAACAAAAAAGAGGGAAGACAACCCTATCAGAAATATCAGAAAGCTCAGGACATTTCAGAGACACACAGGAGATGCAGGGACAAAAAAAAAAGTATTCAAAAGCCTAGATATATGATGAGGACCTTGACACTCTGCATCAGGAAGGGCAAGTGTTACACCGGTAGGATCACAGGGGGAAAACATGGGAAGTCATATTCATTACCCTCATTAGCAATAACTTACAGGATGACAGCACCACCCTGTAATTCTTTCTTTACTAGATTCCTTTTACCTATACCGCTCATTATTCTCTTTAATACTACTCCTCAGTTTTTAACATTAAACTCCTCACAATGGAAACCACAGGAAAGAATTTAAATTTAAATAAAATAATTAATTCCATCTGAACAGGTTTGTCTCTAAATATATTACCCTTCTTTAGAAGCGTTCACTTCTGTATAGCCTATAGCATGTTACAGCATGTTCAAGTGCAGCCCAAAAACCTGGTAAAAGTAGATTCACGAAGACTTGGAAAGTAATGCAATTCTACCTTAGGTTACAAAGCATCCCACTGCAATCTTTACATTCTATTTCCTCCTCCATGCAATTGCAATGTGATTTCCACTGCTAGCTCCTCACCCAGACCTCAATTCAACAGAACTGTTGAGGTAGATGTCAAAGTTTTGCTGTTGTTCAAAAGAGGAAAAGCAGCATAAAGAAATCAAATTTATGCTGCCATGAGGAATATTATCATGGTGAGGCTGAAGGATTCCCAGAAGCAACTCCTCAATTCTCTTCCCAATCCCAGCAAACTTCCACAGGACCCCAGGCCTGGGCAGCTGTAGGTGAGAGGATCTTATCTCAGACTGCCCAGCAGTCTGGTCTTACTACCACTTTCAGTTTGGCCTTGCCCTCTTCCATATTTGCCATCCTCCCTGCTTTGATACTCTGTATTATATTAATTCAACCTTTCCCTACGAAAAAGTGTAAATAATAAGCAATAAATAAGCTTGCATCTTCAAACAGAGCTCCTATTTAACACTGACTTTGTTTTAAAAGAGAAATGTACAGAAATAAGAACTGTAAATACAAGGTTTTAATCTCATTTGAGCCAAATGTTTTTCCAACTGGGGTGTCCTCTGCTGCTTCCTAGCAAATCTGAGATTGCCTATGTACCTGATGTCTTTACAGAGAAATAAAAAAAAGGACATGGTTTAACATGACATTAACTTTCCAAAGCAAAAGATGTAATTGTTCCCACAAACACTATATTAGGGCTTTGAACTTGACCACATGAAGAATATTTGCTTCTACCAGTTATCATACTGTAAAAAAGTAACACTGCATTGTCACCGAGCAAAATGACAACAGTCATCGGCCATAGCCGATGGCATCCGGGTTCTCTATAGGAAAAGCCTCGCTTCTACAGAAGCTTTGGGTTTTAGTGTTAGAACCACTCTGTGACAAAGTGGCACTGGAAATGGTACTTGTAAATCATTAAGAATAGCCAAAAGTACTTAATTTCTGGCAGCTAATAAATCCTGTTATAGTTTGAGCTCTTTTAATTCTGTGCACTCTTCACATATAACTGCATACGTCCTGTTTTGAAGGAGTTTTGATCTATCTCACATCCATTCTTCAGTTAGAAGTTTGCAATCTTGCTTACTTCCCATGCCTTTAACTAAACAAAACAAAAAAAAATCTGGACATCTGTGCCTTTAAAAGTATTTTCTCTGTTTACTGAGCCAAGTATTTTGGCTGTTTACTTTAATATATTTACAAATTTACATGGACACAATGTAAATTCTGTATTTTGACACTTAGGAGGACTACAAGTCCCGGGGTTTGATCTCAACATCAAGAGTTAGTATTCACCCAAATCAAACTTGCATTTTTAAACACTGCTGGCCAGGAAATAGTACTGCTGAACAGTCAAGGCAAGGTACTGTCACACAAACAGGAGAGAACACAAAGAATAAAAACTGTAACACCTACTAACAAATCTACAGTAATCATCTCTTTGGTCAAAACTAAAGAGGATGCTGCATGTGTGCTACAGATTATAGAAGAAAAATACATTGCATTTTCTGTCCTCGGGAAAAGTATTAAACCAAAACCTATCAGATCACTTTGACTGGATTTTTTTTTTTATCACGCTTCACATTTGACTGTAAACTACGCAGCCAATTTTCTCAAGAGCTTAAGTCCCATTTTGTCAATTTTACATAAGCATCTACAAGGCTATTTCTAAAGTCCAGCTCCAGTGAGAAATGTTACAGTCTTTTCAAAGGCTAGTTGGTTTATCCATTCATGAGTATTTGCTTTAGCTTTTAAGAAGTAATATCCTAAATCCTCTGAAAATATTAAACATTAATTTCACATTTTAGGCATATTTTCGGGTTTAACAAATTCTCACAGATTTCTGGGATAGTGCAGCCTAAAACAAAATCAGATTTCTATGGACTGATTTGTTGGATTTTTTTTCTAAGCTCGAGTTATGTAAAAAGTCCAGACACAGCAGAAATTTTTTCTATCTTCTTGATAGGGCTTTTCAGCAGAAAAAAAAAAAAACTAGCCAACTTAAAGCTGGCCAGCTCCTGGTGCACACAGCTTCCAAGACCGGGTGAACATGTAGCTTTGCTTGCGCAGTGCAACTTCTCCTTACAGAGGCCCAAATTAGTAATTCAAGGAAAATGACAGCACAGAAGCATCTCACATGCAAAACAAACAGGAACAGTTTGTTTTTTCCCCTACACACTGTTTTCCTAAATTCCTTCAGTTATAACAACAGATGCTTTCAGGAACAAACACCACGGTCAAGGAAGCAGAATACCTCAGGACCGACCTTCTTGTGCTGGAAATAAAAGTTCAGGGATTATTTTTTTTATCATTATTGCTGGTTTTCTTTTTTCTTTTCTTTTAGGATTTTTTAAGGAGGTGTAAAATTGCTCTCAGAATCGAGAGGGAAGGTTTCAAAACAAAGCGCAGAAGCCCTGCCTTCTAAGATGACCATCTCCAAACAAAACCCAACAAGTGTCTGGTACATCTCACTCCTTTGTTGTTGTTAAGCGATGACTAGAAAGATCTGCGTACACAAGCTTCGATACAGCCTGTTAGCTCCCAGCAGCTGGGCAACCGGCAGAGAGCAGGGAACCTCCCTCGCCTGAAGAATCAGTTTTCAGAGACTTCAGGGCCAGGAGGGACGAGTACTTTTAAAGCAGTTTGCTAAGTCTCTGCAGGAAGGATGGATAAGGCTACGAAGGTTCAGCGACTGACATTTACAGTTGTTCCGAGACACCCTCCCGGGCCGGCGGTCTCGGACCCGGCAGCGGGCAGAGGCGGCAGAGCCCCGGCCCCACAGACGGCCCCGGGGCGGGGGGGGAGGAGAGCGCCCACCTCCCCACGAGAGCAAGGGCGGCTCACGGCAGGGAGAGGATAGCTTCGTTCTCCTCAGGTCCCCAACGCGGCGCCCACAGCCGCACGCCCGGCATCCCTGGGGCAGGCAGCGGAGGAGGAGGAGAAGAGAGAAAGGATGCTCGCCACCGTGCTAGAAATTATTTACCCCTGCCCTGCTCCCAGGCACGGAGATGGAAGGAGGGAACGACGACGCTCACCTCTCCCCCACGCACGAAACAGCCCCTCCGCTGCAGCCCCCGCCGCCGGGCCGGGTGGGCGGGGGGGGGGCTCCGGGGGGAAGGGGGGAGGGGGTCGGCGGGGGGGGGTGCTGGGGGTTTGGGTACCGGGGGAGTCTCCGGTAACCGGCGGCTCCCCCCTCCCAGCGCCCCGCCCGCCATGGCCGCCCCCGCCAACGCGCAGAGCGCCAGCAAGACCTGGGAGCTGAGTCTGTACGAGCTGCACCGCACCCCGCAGGTCCGGGGGACGGGGGGACACCCCCGGGGGGACCCCAAACCCCCCCGGGACCTGGGATGCCGGGCCCCCGTCCTGGGGGGCCCTGTTGACCAGATGATCTCCAGAGGTCCCTTCCAACCCCCCCCCCCCCCCCCCATGGTGGGA
>JAAGNO010011980.1:0-15365 GCA_033439905.1 Ceryle rudis
CCTGACACCACACCACCTACCTAGAGCATGTCACTAAGTGCCACATCCAATCTTTCCTTAAACACCACAAGGGATGGTGACTCCACCACCTCCTCCAGCAGGCCATTCAGGTCATCAGTAAAGATGTTGAATAGAACTGGGCCCAGTCCTGAACCCTGGGGTACACAACTAGTCACTGGACACCAGCTGGATGTGGCACCATTCACAACCACTCTGTGCCCAGTCATCCAGCCATTTTTTAAGCCAGTGGAGGGTGCACCTATCCAGGCCCCGTGCTATCAGCTTCTCCAGGAGAATGCTGTGGGGGACTGTGTCAAAGGCTTTGCTGAGGTCCAGGTAGACCCACATCCACAGCCTTCCCCTCATCTCTCCAGCCAGTCACCCAGTCATAGAATGAGATCAAATTTGTTAGTCAGGACCTTCCCTTCCTAAACCCATATTGACTGGGCCTAAGCCCCTTGTTGTCTTGTATGTGCCGCTCGATGGCACTCAGGATGATCTGTTCCACAACCTTGCCAGGCACTGAGGTCAGGCTGATTTTCTATTTTAGTCTTGTTCTTCTCAAGTTCTATAAAGAATTGTAAGGTGAAGTAATTTTTTTTTTTTTTTTATCTATAGGTTATGACAATAAAAACAATATTGCCACAGATTATTTTTTTTCAAAGCACTTTAGAGACTGCTGTACCATACAGTGGTATCACTCCTTACCCATGTCTTACCAAACCTGGTAAGATTGAGTAATATTATTTTAAATAAACATTACACTAAGAAATAGTCTCATGTAGTGATGCGACATGTTGAATAAATATAGTACTGTGAAACCTTTCAAGGGCTATGTATTCCAGTGATACACTTTAACTAACATGATTTGCTAGTCATTTGACTAAAAGTAGTCATCTGCAGTTAGGGTGACCACTTTCCTCAGAATAGACAGTTGCATTTAATCTCAACTGTATTTAATCTCAATTCTATCAGCTTCTCAAATGTCAGTGTCTAATTCACCTTTTACAGAATTGGAGACACTTCAAAAGTCTATGCCTTATCTGAAACTATTAATTCCTCAGATGCTTATGTGAACAACTATTCATTTTCACAACAAAACTCAAGACCAAAACAGGTCTGCAAGTCCCTTCTTCATTCATCGATTTCTTCAGAGTTCTTCATTCACTCTTCCATGTAACTGTCACAGCATTCTCTTACAAAAAGTCTATGAAGGTTCTTACTTTATTCTAATTTTACAAACTCGCTCATAACAAAAGCTTCAGCAAA
Source organism: Ceryle rudis (assembly GCA_033439905.1). NCBI lineage: Eukaryota > Metazoa > Chordata > Aves > Coraciiformes > Cerylidae > Ceryle > Ceryle rudis. The sequence goes on from JAAGNO010011980.1 coordinate 1,270, forward strand.
CAACAGACAACTCTCTAAGAACTGAAAGAAAATAGTATTTCTCAAATGATGCTGAAAGAAAAGGCATTGAAAGCCTATCAAGAAATTCACAACCATCACGTTACCTCTCTGCCAAGAAAAAGCTCCATTCTGTAGCTAGTACTGGATAAGAAAGACTAATTTAGTTCAGTCTATGTAAGTTTACAGGAACTTCCTGTAAGGAGATAGTGAGGTCTTCTCTAATCAAGTCCACCTCCCTCTCATCCTTTTTGACTCCAGTTTCTCATTACTTCCTAGACCTGACTACACATTAGCTGGTATCATACCTGATATTCATGGCCTGTCTACATTATCCCTTGGTTTACCCTATTCTCAATCAAAAATTTCCGGCTAAATTCTCACTATCACTTCTCAGCATGAATCTTTATTTCTTAGGAAAAAACATTTCTGTCTTTCTGGTTACTCAGTTTAAGATGTTACTGACCAAACTGTCAGGATAAGCTTGTATATCACCATTGTCACACTCAGCCTTCATTTTGGAGGTTCTTTTGATACAAGCACAGTCTTGCACCAATTAGAAATAATGAGCATGTAGAATGGTAAAAACAAGTGGCAGACATCTGGAGTTCTGAATGAAACTATCAAGAAGTTGTAGATATCTTAAATCTCAGAAGTTTAGAAGATAATCAAGACACTAATGCAGCCGTGAATGGCAATTTTTGGTACTGCTCAATGCTGATTTCCCTACAGTGACTGCTAGCACCAGGCATGTGGTGTTTTTGACAGCTCTGATATTAGACTCATACAGGAGTAGAAGTGGTGAATTTCGAAGAACTGTAGCTAATCTCTAGAAGCAGCAGCAACTTCCTTACAAACAGCCAAGAGGAAATTATGACATCTACTCTAAGTTTTATGGTAGTACATCTCCTGCAAAAATTCTCCTGGCATCTCATCACATGGAAAGTATGGGCATATTAGCTTCCTATATAACCAGCTCTGCCTCATTTCCTGTCTGCTTGTGGGGGAGCTGGCAAGACAAACATCTTTTTAAGAATTAGACAGAGAACATAATATCAGCAAGAAAGTGAAAAAAGAAAACACCAGACCCAACCCAAACAAATATTAACTGCTGAATTTTCATACAGACACAGTTTGTAATAAACTCAATAGCAACACTAAATTATACTGCACTGGCACATAGTTGACACTACTATGAGGCTATGTTATATATTTTTCAGGAAAACAGACTTTTCCATGTCAAACAGCAGCAAGCAAAAAAACCCCAAACCCTTGCTTTCCATCAATACAAACAACAGGAAAAAGTCTGTCTTCTCAGAAAGTGTTTTCATCTCAGTATGCATTTGAGCTTCTGCACTTTGTTCTTTGCACAGAGATACTGTTGCTTAAGAATGTTCTCAAGGTAAATTGCTTAATATACCTTGATTCCATTTTAATAGAGGTGCAGTCTGGGTTTACACCTCTATCTTCTCTTATCACTAACTTGTGTCATATAACCAACATTGTAAGAAAATTTGAATTATCTTTTTGTTGTTTTTAAATGTTCTTGTTTAGAATGGTAGCTGTGGTCTAAAAGATGTGTATATTTGAAACCAAAATCAATGCATAGCTTTCCTCATTGTGTTGATTACACTGTATTGATAAATCAAAAAAACTCTTTACAAAGTATAGATTGTTCATTTCAAAATGTATTCATCTCTACAAGCTGGAATTTTTCTCATTTCATATGATTTTACTGCAAAACCAGGAAGAATCAACTCCTTTTAACATAGTACTTTGCTTTGCTTTGTCCTCTGTTTGAGTGTTAACTATACTTCAAATTCTGAAAGAAAATTATATAGACTGTAAAGCTAGGAGTACTAGAACAGAGTTAAATACAAGCATAAATCTCTGCAAGCTAAAAAGGCTCTGCCAAGATGGAGCAAGCATCTTTTCTACCTTACTGCTTATTTATTGATTTCACCTTTTTATTTTACCAATAACTATCAGGCAAAATTACATTTTTAATCTGAGTGTCAAAAGCCCAGTTTCTTACATGAATTTCAGTCCTTCTAAACTGTCAGGTTTAAGGGTCACAGATTGATAGACACTCCTCGGAAGTACATCACTTTTCCCTTCTTATCTGGAGAAAAGAGAGGTCTTTGTCTCAGTTGTCATGTTTCCAGGTTTGCAAAGCTCTCTGTTCATCCTGCAAAAATCTAACTACATATTCAAAGTTTCCATATTGTCTGGGAACTTTTCTATAAATGTGGAGGATGCATTCTTCAGCTGCTACTACATTAGAGCACTTGTCATTTCTTTCCTTATATCAAGTCTGAACTAAAGATGTAATGGTGGCTGAAGTAAAACAGCTTGTGAGAGGCAATGAGTTTGCTATGATGACTTGTGAGTGCTCTTTGCCTATGTTGATCCTCTGCAAGACGGCCAAGATAGGTAAACTCTCTGAATGTTAACTTTAAAGAAAGCTCTATGGAAGGATAGAAGTTGGTCCCTTTGGTAAGGATGAGAGCCACCTGCAAGAAGTCAAGAAAAGTCTTATAAGTGTCTTAGCAATAAAATAGCAAAGTAACTTCAATGTGGAGAAATGTAAAGTGATACACGAAAGAACTGTAAAGTAGATAGATCTGAGTTCATCGCTAAAAGACATAAACAAGAACTAAGGACGGTGACACAGTTTCATGAAAATATAATTTCAACACTTTGCAGTGGATCAAAAAACAACTCAAAAGTTTGAAAATATTAGGAACTAGAAGGAGAGAAATAAAAATAGTGATATCTCTGCATAAATCCATGTTTTTCCCAAACCTTGAATACTATGTGCAGGTCTGATCTTCTTATCCCCAAAAGTATTCAGTAGAACTGAGAAAGACTCAGAGTGTTCAAAAGTATGAAAGATTTTATATTTAACAAATAGTTGAGAAAACAGACTCTGCAGCCTGGAAAGGAGACCACATAAACGAAATGGCAGATGACAAAATGATCATGAAGACAGTGAATAGGAAACTACTGTTTGCTGTCTCTCCTATTACAAAAATCAGAGATAGTTAAATTAAGATAGTGAAAGCCAAGCTCAAACCAAATAAAAAGACCTTGTTCTTAACAGGAAAAACAACAGACCATTTAAAATTCTGACTATAGGTTAGCTGATAGTAATTATAAAATGAGTAGGACATATATGTGGACATATTATTTAAAAACCCACTTATTTCTGTTCATAATGAAAATAAGGAAGATTTCCCAAATATATATTTAATAGTATTTTAAACTGAATGATCCCCAGTTTGAACAAAACATTTTCTCTCTCCTGCTGTGTAATAACTGTCACTAATGTCCTATCTATAGACACTTCAGATTGTCCTCATGATAGGTCATGTGTTCTAAGCTAGATGCATCTTGATATCCCAAGGGATATGTCTCCAAAGAGGAATCACTATGGACATTGTCCTCCATAATTAAATGTTTCTGAGAAATGGTATCTACAAGGCACTGTTAAGGTCAAGATTTAATTCATTTTGACATTCAGCATAAGTTACAGTAACTCACAGACTTCCAAACAGACAATTGCCAGCTAAGAAGTAAAGGACAATAGTAATCGTGCTATGTCTTTCTTGGTCAGGAAAGTCTGTGGGAGAGTGCGGGGGAAGAATGGACTTCGGCAACTCCACGAGAGTTATAAAACGAAGACCTTTATTATTGGTACATCCCTTGGTTATATAGAGCAAGCTTTACTAGTCACACGTATCTATAATGCTTATTGGATACATGAGAGAGCCCACACACTGTTCATGCGCCTAAACCTGTTACACGATTGGCTGTCATTTAACTCAACCAGTACCCCCCATGTCCTGTTTTTCTCTACTTTGTTCTGCTTTATCTTCTTGCTTCGTTGCCTGTTCTCCACCATTCTCCTTCCTTTGTGCCTTTTCCATGGTTCAAGGACAGTTCAAACAACATCCATTTTCCTCCAACCAAGATCCCACAGAAGAGGCATAAAGAGAAGTAGAATTAGCAAGAAGTACAGGATCAAATGTGTACTTTATGCAGAGAAGGAAATATTTATTGTCTTGTCTTTGTGGAGTACAAAATGTCAACAGCCCTGGTCATAACTCATTATCTAATTTTAAGCTCTATTTACATTAGGATCACAAAATTCAGATGTGTTTGTGATGTTTACTTATGATAACATACCTGAAAGATATAACATATTAGAAAGTATTTATATTAGAAAGATAGTGTTGTGAGAATAAATTAGTGAAATTCTGAAGAGGACACCTGAGAGTTATCCCATTTTGTAAGGACATTCTACAGAAATGCAATAAGGATTCATGTGTTAAATACAGCCTGTCCTAATGATGAAAAAAATATATCCTTCTAGGACAATGCTGTGATCTAATATAAAATAAATGCTGTAGGAGCAAATTACTTACTGAGGGAATGTGTAGCACCTATAAACCAGAAAATTTAAAGCCAAGAATGTTTGAAAAATTATATAATATTGTGAATTGTTGGCACAATAGCCAAATGACCCAGCCAACCAAGAAAAAAATCACCTTCTAATTCAGTGAAGTGAGAAATTTTTCTGTGAGCTAGTTTTAAAGACAGAGCTAATTAGAAATACGATTTCATAGCTTATGCTTCTTAGGGCAAGTATCAGCATCTCCATGTATAAAGTACTGACAAGCACTGTACAAGTAGCACAGGGGTGGGGAGAATGCATGAATGAACTAATAAGGATGCAATAACTGTTTTTTGAGAATCCAAACCGGGTGTTTTATTCTGTATTCATGGTGTTGATTATCTCTTATTTTCCTTTTATTTGTGGACAAATAATAACTAACAATTTAAACCAGTATCTTAACATAACAACACAAAGTACTTTCCACAGCTTCATTTTTACATTATTTTCTTTTTACAAAAGCAATTTAAAAATAATAATTAAGATGATTCCCCACAGTTAAATGCATCAACAAACTTGTGCACCTCTTTAATTTTAACCTAAATGTCACAACATATGCTTCTCTTCCAGTCTCAATAGGGAGCAGATTCCACAATCAGGGAGTATAATTACAGAAAGCTCTAGCTCCTGCTGTCTCAAAGTTACACTTAGGGCACGCTAAATAGTCTGCCAGTTTCACTCTTCAATGGCTGAGTGAGGCCTTTGGTAATAAAAGATCAGTCAAGAGTACATTATGATACTTCACAAAATGCTAACAGCTTTGTAGAATTTATAATCTGGTGAGACATATGCCAGCTTTGTACACTGCTGAACAGTTAGAAACAAATACAATAAAAATAGGAAAAAAAATATAGTATGATTTTGTAACAGGAAAAGCATCTATTTGCCATCATGAAAACAAGGTAAGCAACAAATTGTCAAGTAATGAAAACAAGTATTTTTATCCAACCGCCTTTGCTGGACCCTGGTCATAGTTAAGAAGAGTCTTCAGCTAAAATGAGATGTCAAGTAATATTTTTCTTTCTTAAGAGATATTTTTTAAAAATAAAATAAAATACAAAGACCTGTAGTGAATTTTTCTTTTTATATTAGTTTTTTTCAGGAAAATCTAAATTTTAAACTATAACAAAAATTCAAGTAGGTGGATAAGAATGAGTCATCTAAATGAACTGGAGAAATGAATAACCATTTATGATAGAAGAACATCTGATATTATCTTCTTTTGCTGCACACAAGTTATTGGCACTCGGTAGTTAACTGCCAACAATTCAAAAGAAGCACTCATGCATGAAAATAGCCTAAAATGAAGAAGTCAGGACATTTAAAATACTCCTCTAGGAAAATGCAAGATGTAAGAATCTTTTTTTTTAGTGTAAATGCTTTCTCTCTATAACCTGGAATTCATGATTCTTTTTCATAAGAGCCAATAATTTTCAACTAAACCTGGGGAACACTTAATTTGTCTGGAATGTGTGGTAACTCCTGGAATTAAGAGAAGACATATTTACTTAACAGAAGTCCAGTGAAAGGCACCTAAATAATAGTGATAGCGTTCAGTCATGTAAAAGTTCATGTAAAAAATTTCAAATTTCAGTACACTTGAGTCAGAACTGTGACTTTTTTTTTTAGCTTATGTAGTCCTCTTTGTAGCTAAATTAAAGCATTTTATCTCCTTTGCTCCTGAGACAGAACAAATAATTGAGTAACATCTGAAAAGCTTTCTCCAGACATTATTTACAATATGAATTAAAGATTTTCCTAATATGGGAATTCCCTAATATGGGACTAAATAATTTATATGAGGAAAATTCATATGGGAATAATTATGTTCCATTTGGGTTCACTTCATCCATTCTTCAACTAATTCACTTTATTTATTGTCAGTTCATTCTTTGTGAGGAAGATCACACATCAATGTCATGTGCCTGAGGGCACTCCCAGCCCTGACTTACCCCTGCCCAACCCCCAGGAGCTCTCCTCACCCTGTCTATGGGCCAGGACTCCATGTCAGCCCCCTGGGAACACCAGTCCCTGCCCCAGCAATTGCACAGGAGGACTGGTCTCCAGGTCCTCACAGCCCTTCCCAGCTCAGCCACTGGACTCACTGACCCAGGCCCATAGCCAGGCCCATCTCAGTCTTGGCCCATTCCCATACCCAAGGCCTTGTGCAGCCATTGTGGGGCTGTGCCAAACCCTGGTCCTTTCATTGGTCCTGATTCTGACACTCCCCTTCATATTCATCTGGCCTTGGACTATGCCCATCCCCAGGGAGGTCCCCAGTGCCTGAGGCTGGGGCAGTCCCTGTCTGCCTCCCATCTCCCCTGTTCCTGGCTGGGAGTGGGACACCCCCTTGTTGTTGTGGACCCCTATCCTGTCAGCCCTCAGGGGAAGCCCCTGTGGCTCCTGACATCCTCCCTAGCAGATCTGCTGGCTTTGCAGCTTCCTGGCAGTGTCAAACTCTGACCCAAACAAGTTGATGTCTCAAATGTTGTGTGAGGAAGCAATCTTGTGGTTAGGACCAATATGTGCTTTGCATTTAGAACAAGGAATGAAATATATTAGCTCAGGCAGGAGTGGAGTACGTTGGAGTATGAATGGCCTCCTCTCCTTGCTCAGTTATCATATGTCCCACTAAGATAAGGAAGTTTGCTACACACCATGCAAAGGGTAATAAAATATAGGATTTCTGCAACCACTGGCTCAATTGGTGGAAAAGGTTAATGTTACCCTTCCCCCTCCCATGCATTCTGGGAACAGTGGTTACTGACTCTCTATGCTGTCTATGCAAATTAAGGGATATATCAAGAAAAAGTGAGGCAACACCCTTCTTAGAAGGGAATAAGAAAAGGCTCAAGCACACTGGCAGGTGTATGCCTACCACCAACGACACCCAAGGAATAGACCAAGTGAGTTGTCACTGGAACCCTGTGTGGCAATCTGGAAATTTGCTTACTCTTTCACTCTCTTTCTCTCTCTTCTCTTTCTCTCTCTCTCTACTCTTTACCTTTTCTTTCCTTTAAGTATACTATATATAGCTTTAGTCATGTGGTTAAGAATTAAACCTTTTTATTTTATGGGCCTATGGTGTAAATCTCCTTAATTTGATCCAAGTGAATTACCAAACTTCCGTCACTGGCTTCTTCCTCAGTGATTGAGGGATGTGATGGACAGACAAATCTATCCATAGTAAGTATGCAAGACTGTAGTACCTCATTTCTATTTTCCCTTTTATAGTCTTAGTTACATTTACTTTGAAAAATTCTGAATGCTTATTCTGTCATACTGTCCTAGTAATCTTGATGATTTATTACTTTTTTATGCGGCATATTAATTGGTTTTCTGGTGTTAACTGTGATGATCCTCAACAACATATAAAAGAAATAATCCAAAGAAAAAATTAAAAATGCATAAGTCTTAATGTATGAATCCCACAAACACAATGATATGACAAGCCCTTAATGAAGCTTCCAGAGGTAGCATGAAGGGATGCAGCAGAAAAGATGGATGGAGACACTATTGCACAATCAGTAAATAGTGCAAGAAACAAGCACTGAAATAAGAAGTCATAAACATTAGAATTTCAGGGTACAGTTGACTTTATTTGCAACCAATTAATGCTGTATCTCCAGAAGTGTAACATGTTCGTGAATACCACTAGATTTATTGCATTCTACATATAAGTGAAAGAATGTTTAGAGAACTGTGCTGTCACCCCACAGATATAAAATATACCAGCCTGCAGGATTGCATAATCTCCCAAATCCAGGGTTTAGAGCACAGAGAAACTACAAGCAGGATATATTAAAAAAAAGCACATTCATTCCCTAGAAGAAAATTGGCTGGTAGCATCAAGCAAAGCTAGCGAAAGGTAGAGGTATATTTGCTAAGTACATAATCGCCTTTGTTTTAAAACTTTTCTCGGGATTTACCACTCATCTTCTGATTTTTCACTAACATAAAACTTTCTTCCCACACATTTCCACTTTAGGAATAGGTGAATGCATTATGTGCTGTACCAGTGCTGTGTGTTGTGATCCTTGCATAACAAGACCACATATGAGAAGCCTGAAAGAAGAAAACTACAGAACAATTCCTCTGTGAATTACCCTCTCTTTGCAAATCCCTCTGGATTCTCAGAAATGTATTCATAACTTGTTTACTAAAATTTTAGATTCTTCTGAAAATTCTCCCTGGTGTAAAATCAATACAAAACTAGGGCTGGGTCTTCAGCTAAGGGCAAGAAACTGTCACAGCAATTCATTAACTGGGGCCATTCTCTAGATGCATTTCACAGATGGTGGACACTGTCTCAGACAGCTACTCCAAAATAGATTGTTGCAACAAATAAACATCACTGGAAGAGAAACAAAAATAGTAGCATTACTACTTTTACTACCTGTGCATCACTACTTTAAACAAAAACAAAAGTTCAGAACTCTTCTAGGGTAATCAGTCTCATATGCAGCCAGACACAAGAAGAAAAGGTATTCTTCCAAATAATCAGGTGTGAGATTTAGCTAAATTTTATACTTATAAATTTAGTAAAAATACATTTAAAATACACTGTTCTCGAGAAATTTATATTGCAGGGTGAAAAATTTCCAGAGCTATCAAATTATCTTTCATTTTTCAGTCCTGAATATTTGGGAATAAGTCTTCTTGGGGTTCATTTTGTTGGGGTTTTTTTGTTTGTTTGTTTCTTTCTTTCTTTGAACAACACTGTTTCTCTTATAAATTTTTTTAATCAGTTAATCAGAATGTAAAACAGGGATCTTCTTGGCTAGTAATACCTTCCAGCTAATGCCATATTGCCCACTCTAGGTTCTTTCTACCAACACTATCTGGAAATATGCAAGCAACCAGGTTAATATTCCATATTTTCCTGTAATCATTAATAGAAAAGGCTCTTTTGTGTGTTTTAATGCTATAATTATTACAATTTCATTTTTAAATTATGAAAGTTCTGAGCACATTTGTACATGTGTGTATGTTCATGTTTATAATTTCATGCAGAATCCCAGTCTATATAAAATTGTAAATAATTTTCTGTCTATCCTTTCTCAAGAACAACTGAAACCTGTTCAGCATGCCTAGATGGAAAAGAGTGTAACAGCTAGATTGAGCCTTTTAAATGTAGTAATGTATATGTGGGGTCAGTTAGAGGAAAATTCTGTAAGATGTCTCTCATAAAGTCTTTCTGTTATGGACAGTAGCAGCCAGTTTTAAATATTAACTGAATTTATACTCTAAGAAATCTTTTCTAGCTGACCCTACTTTGAGCAGTGGGGTTGGAATAGACAATTTCTAGAGGTCTCTTCAAACCTCAGCTATTCTGTGTTTCTGTGATTGAGGACTTTCGGTTCAAAGGTCTGATTGTTAGGATGGTCTCATAACCACACTCCAGGTATGGCCTCACCAATGTTAAGGAGAGAAGAAGGATTATTTTCCTTGGTCTGCTGGGAACACTCTTCCCAACACAATCAGGATGCTGCTGGCCCTTTTTGCTGTGAAGGTGCATTGCTGGCTCACAATCAGCTTGCTGTCCACCAGGATCCCAGGTCCTTTTCTGTAATGCTGCTTTCCAGCCAATTTTTCCCCATGGTGTAGAGGTCCCAGAGGTTATTCCTTCTGAAAGGCAGGACTTTGCCTTTCCATTTTTTGAGCTTCATGAGGTTCCTGTCTGTCAAGGTCCCTCTGAATGGCTGTGTAACCATCTGGCATATCACACTATATGACTCTATGTTTATATAAATACTCATTATAGTGAAAAATCTTTATGGCTCATCAAGACAATATAGAGAATAATTCCAGAAATAGCCTGCTAATTTTACCAGAGTCAAAATTTATCTCATTTACCCAACTATATATGAAAATATCTTGAATTTAAATCAATGGTATATTCAAATACAGTCTTCTGCATAAAGATGTAATTAAACCAAACAGTGAAAATAAATAAATAAATAAAATATCTTCTATAATGCCTGATTTCTAAGGAGCATTGTATGATCATGCATTCATATGCCCATTTTCAAGGGGCAGCTTCACTGCATTAACAGAATGAAGTTTTGCAATTTACTGTCAGTGAAGAATTAATGTAAAACATGCATCTAATAGTTATAGTGGGTAAAAAAAACCACAGCAAACTAATTCTTGTCTAACCAAAGATGTTCAATATTTAAGTTGCTATCAATATTCAAAACAGTCTAAACAGAAATGTTTTGAGTTGAAATACCTGATCTTAAATTGTAAGGACTGTACAGACTCTTCCAAAGAGGAAATAAGATTTAGCTTCACCTGCAAACTCTTCAGGATAGGTACTTGCCCAATAAATTTTGCAGCACTTGGTACTCTTTCCCATAGTAGCATATAGTTCCAATTCTTCTCCACAGGTGAGCAAAGGTAAAGATACAATCTTACTGAGATAGGGACACTTTTTTCTGCATCTCTAGAATTAACATACACATACTATTTGCTTATATAGTCAGAATATCCTAATTATCCATTACTATTTTCCCCTCTTATACATTCTCAAACTAGATTATTTATCAAGGTGACATGCAGCTTCCTTTGTTGGGCAGATGTATCAGATAAAGCACATTTTACTTGATTCTGTGGGATTTAAAGTGATTTATTGTTTACTGACTGCTATCTTTCTCCCTTTTCCAAGTCAGTAAAAGCAGATTGAGATTTTTAATGAACACTTGTTTATAATAGCTAACTTTCTTTTGGCTCCTTGCAAGAGAACTCCTTAGAGAAATACATATCACTGAAAAATTATCCTTGCCTTAACTTTTACTGTTGAAGTTTTTCTTTATTTTCCATTTAAATTTAGTTTTCATAGATTTAGGACTGTCTTCATTTCACTTAGCTTTGTCAGTTAGCCCTATGCTTCCAAATATATAGAATGTTGTGTTGGTCATCATATATGACCAGCTCACTCCCTAGTCTCCTAAAACTGCTTCTTGTGAACATTCACATTTTTTGGGGTCCATATAAGCCCAGGAGAAACTTAGGCTCTTTTTTCTACTGGCATCTATTTTCTACCTAAACCCATTTCTAAGTCACATAACCCTTCACATCCCTAAACCAGTCAGGAGAGAAAAATGAGATGTTATATGACAGAGGTATACTGAAAAAAAGTCACTCTAGCTATTTCAAGTTTTAAGCCATGACTAAGAAAGATGCTGTGATGACAGCAGAGCTCAAAATAATCTTAGCAGCAAGATGTGAAAAGGCTCATTAGGATTTTGGAGCATCCAGTCTGATGGAAGTGAAGTTGCAACCTGAAGGCTACAGGAGTTAAGGTCATTGCTCAAACAGCAGGGTAGTCACAAATATGTTCATATATTTGAATATATACTTGAACAACCTGTGGAAGAAGACAGGGAGCAAAACAAGGAACCATGTTATTAAGCATGAAAAAATATTTGTCCTAAGTGGAAAGTAACTTGAAGTGACAAAAAGTTAGCAATTTTTATAAGGAAAAGTTAAAAATGAAACATTTTTTTCATCACCTATGAAAAGACATTTGGCATAGTATGTCAACAGCAAAAATACTCCTACTAAGATGACATATGTACTTTAGAAGGCACTATATTACATTTGCCTACAGAACAGTTGTTTACAGGCTTTCAATTTTATGAGCTAATTTTAAATAGCTTTATAGCATGCATAGGTAGCGTATTTCTAACATACAGTCCTAATAGATTTTACCTCTCCAAGAAGTGGGTCTTGATGCTGCCTTTCTGATAAATCTTTTCAGTAAAGCAGGATCATAGTGCTGAGGAAATTATCTATCTTTATGGATGTCTATCATATGTGCAGTTTTCAGAAAATTCCCAAACACCATATGAATATTTTATAATGATGTTTAGCATTGAGCACCCGACCCAACCTTATAAATGACTCTTCTGTATAATTAGCACATTAGTCACTCTGTAAAATTGAGTCTGATGAATTATTCAAACACAGTTCTACAGAGCTGCTGGTTGAGGGCCCTCTGTAAGGGCACTTTAAAACTCTCCTGTTAAACTTTGAAGTAGTAAGGAGGGAAAGAAATACAGTTGAAAGGGAGAGAAACACTGGTTTTTAATGCCATGTAAAGAGCATTTAGAAATGGAGGGAAGCTACATAGAGGAAAGGGAAGGTAGGACACACACACACAAATTATTTAAGTCCTTAATTAGAAAAAAAATAATTTATGAAGTCACAGCACCACCTTCTTTGTAACCTCCAGTGGAGTACAATAAGGGTGGCTTGAAGAGATTCACTGTATGAACAAATTCTTTGTGCCCAAATGGATGAATTCTGTTATTAATTTAGTTAACAAATTTCTATCTCTCTCTTCACAGTCTGTTTGTGAGATGACTTTGATTTTTCAGAAATTTAGAAAGTTTTGAAACAAATTTTAGCCTCTGGACTGCTTGTAGTCTTTTGTTTGATACCTCTACTTGCCTTTAGTTGTCATTATCATTTGACTATCTGGTCAGATCAGTCAAATGATATTGTTTACTGCTTGATTGATGGTAACTGGTAAGGAGAGATTGAGTTGGATAGTCACTGTGCTTTTAATTAATTTAGGAAGAGTGGCACATGACTGTATAATAACAAATTGTAAGGGCATTCTAAAACCTTTCTATCTAAACCTTTCTATCAGTATTCAAGGATCACCTTCTCAGTGTCCAGGAGCAAACTATACTGACAAAGAGAAAGGCAGGAAAGAATGCTAGGAGGCCTGCCTGGATGAACAAGGAGCTCCTGGACATGCTGTCACGCAAAAAGAAACTCTACAAGGAGTGGAAAGAAGGACAGCTAGAATGGGGGGCATACAAGGAAGCTGCCCGAGCAGCAGGAGACCTGGTTAGAAAAGCTAAAGCTCAGTTAGAATTAAATCTATCCAGGGAGATCAAGAGAAACACCAAAAATTTCTATAGGTATATTAACGGCAAGAAAAAGACTAGGGAAGGTGTGGGCCCCCTCAGAAAGGAAACGGAAGAACTGGTGGCAAGTGATACTGAGAAGGCTGAGGTTCTCAAGGACTTCTTTTCCTCAGTCTTCATTCTCAAGGGCTCCAGCCACACCCCCGGAGTCACAGAAGATAATGGCAGGGGTTGGATGAAAGAACTGCCCATTGCAAGTGAAGGTCAGGTTTGTGACCATCTGATTAACCTGAAAGTGCAAAAGTCCATGGGACGTGCCAGTATACACCCACAAGTGCTGAGGGAACTGATGGATGAGGTTGCTAAACCACTGTCTATTATATTCCAAAAGTCATGGCAGTCCAGAGAAGTCCCCACTGACTGGAAAAGGGGAAATATAATCCACATAATCAAAAAGGGAAAGGCAAATGAACCTGGGAACTATAGGCCAGTCAGTCTCACTTCTGTGCCTGGTAAGAAGATCATGGAGCGGATACTCCTGGAGGCACTACTGAGGCAGATGAATAACTGTGAAGTGATTGGCTACAACCCACATGGCTTCACCAAGGGCAAATCATGCCTGGCCAACCTGGTGGGATTCTATGAGAAGGTCACAACATCAATAGATGGGGGAAGAGCAACCAACGTCATTTACCTGGACCTGAGCAAAGCCTTTGACACTGTCCTGCATGACATTCTGGTCTCCAAGCTGGTGAAATATGGGT
>JAAGNO010011981.1:1288-24755 GCA_033439905.1 Ceryle rudis
TCTGAATGTTTGAAAGTTCTTTTCTTCCTTAATTTAAGCAGAGGCTCAAAGTTTAACCAAAAGCATCTGGAAATAAGTTCTACTGCCATCCTTCTGGTTCAAGTTTCAAAGAATAGAAAGCAAAACTCCTTGTGCATGGTGCTAACTAGTATCAGGGGAATGTCAGTCTTGACTTGAGGTGGATTGACGTGTCATTATTCCTCCCATTCTTTCTTCTTTTTTAATGATCTGCACCTGAGCTCTGTTGTGTGTTTTGTGACACTTATTAGCAATCTACAGGTCTGAGAAAACCATTGGTTATCCACATGTCACCTGTGAAAATGTTAACAAGAAAAGACGTGCAGCAGCATCTGATGCCAGTTGAAGGTCATGGATATAGTGAACAAGCTTCTGACATCTGTCTCTCACAGTGGGCATTGCACCATGTTTCACCAAAAGCAGCAGGCTAAGTGATCTCACACCATTAATATCAATGGGACCTGAGCACATGCATTCATTGCTTGGTTCCAGGAGTGGAAGTGTGGAGCTATTAGCACACCTCATTCACATCCTAGATAAGAATGTTGAAATAGTTCCACATGGCAGATGAACAAAAGAAGTCATTAGGCTTATTCTTGTCCACATGCACTGAAGTGCCTTCCGGCAACTGCCCCTGCTATTTTAAATCAAGACTGAGAGACTCAAGGCTACAGATTTACTGAATTTCAATCAACCAGGATTCATCTTCCTCTTATTTTTCTTTTGCAAGGGTCTGCTTCAGAATGACTCTCATTGACTAAAACAGTTACTTTGATTTCCAACCCTGCAGTATTTTCACAATAGGCTAGTATTAATGACATTTGCATTAGGGAAAATTGGCATACGTTTTCAATTAGAAGCTTTATAGGATGGGATAGATGCCTCACATGCAACACAGTTTTAAATAATCTTTCTGTCTATGAGTGAATGGCTATGAATGAAAATATGTACTTATTTGTGAGTATTCCTGTGTATGTGAATTACCGATGGAGACAGAAGACAAAATAACTATGCAAACATCATACTACGTATGTCTATATGTGTACATTAGCAAACAGAAATTAGTCTTACTGAAATACACATGAAACAGTTTTGCAGGGGTACATAGAAAAGTGGTATCTCTTTC
Source organism: Ceryle rudis (assembly GCA_033439905.1). Taxonomy (NCBI): domain Eukaryota; kingdom Metazoa; phylum Chordata; class Aves; order Coraciiformes; family Cerylidae; genus Ceryle; species Ceryle rudis. The sequence goes on from JAAGNO010011981.1 coordinate 2,433, forward strand.
CCCTTTCTGTCTCTCTTCACCTTCCTCTTCCTTACCATCCCTTTCCCATTCTTTTCCCCTGCAGCCTCCCCTCTTTCCCCTCCCACTTCTCCCTGCTTCCTCTCTCCTTTCCTCTCCCCCCCACCCCTAATTTCCAGTCTCCCATCCTTCTTCCTGTGTCAGTCTCTTTTCTCTTTTCTTTTCTCTTCTGTATAGTGGCATGTTTTCTTTTTTTTCTGCTAGTAACATTTTCTTTCATTTGCAAATCATTCAGAAACTTCAGCCCATGCTGGGCTGGCACAGCCACTAACAACTCCTCAAAAAACCCTTACATTTCTTGTACAGCACATGAAATGATGCTGTTCGGCAGACAGACAGTGGAAGCAAAGTGTTCAGCTGTTTCAATTTTTATTTATGGCAATAGTGAGCATATTGCTGGAGGTACTAAGAAAAGGTTTACTTTCTGAAGGAGCCACATTTGTCTCAATTGCCTCTGGATGGAAAACTGTCTGTCCCAACAGTCAAGTGAAACAGTTTTCCTGATCTCCCTCTACCTTTTATTTTGAATTTTAAGTATATCTTGTGAATGATTAAACACCTTAATTCTTAATCTCATTAGTATAAGGCCTTTTCCCAGTATCCACTGAAAATAGCAGAAAGACAGTCACGAATTTGAGTAGACTTTAGTTCTGACACTAATAAATGTCCCACTGGCTTATCCTTTAATAAAAGAGACAAATAAAAAATGATGTTAAGTACTTTTACCAAAAATAAATACCAGTTGTTTTCTGAGGTCTTTTTCTCAGCAGTTCCCATTGATACAGGCTATAGCAGGCTTTGGAATATGACATTCTTTTATTGGCTTGTTCCTTTTGAAGCAAGCTCTGAATCATTGTTTTGTTTTGTTTTGAGGGGCTCATGGGTGTTTAAAATGAACTCCCAACATCGTGCAGGTTACAATTGTACTCCTAAGTACAGTAGTGGGAAATAAATAAGAGAGATTAAACATTCTATAGCCAGGTTATAGTGGAACAACAGCAGAAAAAAACCCAACAAAACCAAAAACTCCCCAAAAATCTGCTGCATTCTTTCTAAATGTACAAAAAAGCATAATTGGAAAAAATCATTTTTATGTTCTCTTACATTAGTTGGGGCCACTGAGTGAAACATTCACTGATGAATTACTCCTCTAATCTGTGGAGGAAAAACAGCTACTGGGGAATTAAAGAGTCCTGGAACAGAGCCATGAGAACTAAATGGCTAAAAATGAAAACAGGCAAACATTTGAAGAGTATTCTACAGAACACAGATCTTTCAACACCTCCCCCTTTTCCATGGTTAATTCATTGTCATGGAAACTGAATTTATCAAATGTTCTTTTTCACTCCTAGTGACCCAGTGAGTCGACTTACAGAGCTGGTGAAAGGTAACTCAGGCTGAAGCAATTTTTACAAATGATATGCAGCAGTTCATAAATCGGTAAATTTTGAATGGTACCATTGTGCTTCCCAAATAGTTTTCCCTAGTCTCAGAAGACTCTTTTTGTCTCCAAGCTAGAGGTGTCTGAAACCCTTACTAATAAGTTAGCATGGGAGGCATATATGAGTTTAGCTCCTTTCTTTCCCTCTGCTCTCCTTTAATTTGTTTTTCTTCTTACCCTGTGAATTTATGCTAAAATCCTGTTATTTGTGTATTTTATTTACTTCATGCATTCCCCACAGCATTTTCTTTTGTTTATCTGTTGTCCAAGGATGCAAAAATCCTTCATCACCTCATCACAAACATCTCTTCTTATCTGTTGCTGAACGTAGGTGTTGACTATCAAGTGTAATATACAGTGACTACTATATGCAGCCTGCTTTGCCAAATCCGAAATAACCCTGGAACTCTAAGTGCTTTCATCCTGTCTCAGAAGATGGGGTTGCTTGTATTTCTTCACTGTAGAGGAAAATTGTCATATAATTATTTTGAAGGTTTTTCAGCTTCCATGTCACTGCCAAATTTCGTCAAGGTTGATTTTTACTTTATTTTATGTTAGCAATTAGTGACTTGTTGTCATGGAAACCACACTTCACATGATTCTTGAACTTAAATGGCTGAATGTGATCATACAGCATCTCTTCCTTCTTTAGCCTCAGTAGTTAAAGTCGTGCTTTTTGTATGTGTGCATGTGATCTTGATTACGGAATCACATAAAATATCTATAAACACACAGAATAATAGCAAAGGAATACATCAATTAAAATGGAGTATTCAATAATTCATTCTTTAATTAAAGCTCTTCCTTTCCCTACTGCTGTAACCTTTCAAGTGTTAATGCAGACATAAAAGCTAATCATTTGTATGAAATATCTTTTCTAATTAGCAGTTTGTGAAACAATAATGAAGGAAAACAAAAAGTGAGGGTTTTAAATACTTTTGTTTTTATGCTTAATACAAAGCATAAAAAAAAACACTTTAGAGAAAATGTTTTCTAGGGGATAAATCTGTGTCTGAAGTCATAGATGTTATATATTTATGTACATAAAAAAGAATTAATACAATTCAGCCTTTTGTTGGTAAACAGATGAAATGATTCAAGACATAAAAGTCAAAGGACATGTCCCAGTATGCTGAATAACAGACACACTTGAATTGGTCATTCACTAAATGCCTTGTATCTGTAAATCAAAATCTTAAAACTTTACTTCAGAGGCTACGTTTTTTCAATACTAATGACACTGAAGGATTAGTACATTAGATTTTTTTATATGTAAGTGATGTGTCCACCACTTAGAAATATTCCAGAAATAGTCCCGCATCATAAAGATCTTATTCTCTTAAAGATTTTTTGTATCATATTGCTACAATAATAGTGGCAGAGTAAGCTGAAACAGACTAATATAAAAACATGTATGAAGTCTCCTGTTTCTGAGTGTAATACTTCTTGGGTGTGGTTAATCCACTTCCAAAGTATCTGGAGATTTTTATTTATATGTATGTGTGCACACTCATGTATGGGTGTGTGCATGTGTATATGTGTACCCATATGTGTGTATGTATGCATGACTTGTACGGATATGACTGTAATATTTTAAATTCACAGCTTGTACCATTTTAGTTTAATTGTCTAGACGAATGGTTCCTGTGGTTGCATGTTTACGGCTCTCTCCATCTGAGTCTTGAAAAATGCTGAATGGCCTGTAATCAATAAGAATTCAAGGTACTTGAACCTCATAGGGAATGATAAAATCGGCCCTGAGCATGTGAAACTGTAAATGTCACTCTAATGAATGCTAACCAGTACACATAGTGTTTTTTGAAGTCTTTCCTGGTGCTTGAAACATGAAAACACTGTCTTGAACTTTTTATTGATCTTTTCAAAAGGCTGTTTGGAATTTTAGAACTAAACTAAAATATCAGTTAATGTAGCTATCAGAGAGAAATGTAGTTCAAAGGCACAATAAGACAAATTCTTTCCTGGGGTAATACAGCTGAATTCAGTGTTATTTTCCCCTATACCTTCTCTCATGTATTGGAGACTCATTATCTGGACTCATTAAATTTACACACTAAAGACAGCTACTTGCTTTCAGTGATACAAAAGCAAATGTAGTATGACTTCAGCAAGCATTTTCTGTTTTCAGAGGTTACCTAGAAAGAAGCAATTCTGAAGTATTTTAGTGGAAAAGTATTTCCTCATTTATTCAGTATGGTGTATTAACATCAATCATTTTACTGAATACTTCTTTGAAAGAGAAAAAAGAAAACCAAAACAACAAAACTACAGAAAAAAACCCAAACGGGTAAAATTGTTAATTTCCTATACTTGTTGTAGTAAATATATCTACCGGAAGGTAACATAGTTATGAAATTTAATGTGTTTACTGGATGCTTTTAGTAATCATTAAGACGATAGGTACATATTTCACCATTTGCTGTATGTTTCTGTGCTCATGCAGGTCCTAGGATATCAAAGGAGTTATTTTGAAAACTATGTAAAAAGCAGTGTGAGGCCAGAATTTGCCTCATATTTAAGATGTATTGAATTCCATGTTATCAGCCTAAGTATGGTATTTCCTGATAAATTATGAATTTGATCATTAAGCACTTTTTGAACTATTCCCTTCTTAATGTGTCAGGTTACTCTTGGTTCCTCTTTCTTTAGAATGTATCTTCAAATGCATCTTTGCAGTGATAACTTCTAAAATTTCTTAGTAGTACAGTTTATAATTTAAACAACTAGAATCACAAATCTAGTATCAATACTTTCATTAGCCCTGTGGTAGCTACAACATATATAGAATCTTTCTTGAACAGTTCCAGTACATGTTGGTGTACTTCCTATTATTTTAAAGACTTATGTTAAATTAACACTTCTTGCTAATTGCATTTTGGTTTTGTTTTAACAAATATGTGAAAATTTATCTTTTATTTCATTAAAATGCAGAGAATGAAAAGGATCAACTTACTAATTCAAGTTTATAATAGAGTAAACCATTTGAACTTGCACATGTATTCCCCAGAAATATTGCTATTATTACATCAATTTTAAAGAAAATAAAAATTCAGAAGAGTATTCTCCAATATGCACAATTAGGCAAAACAATGCTCCTCTAGAATCAAATATAAGTGTAATTTCAAAACAAAAAGTTATAAACCAGCTGATTTTCTTCATTGTGTGAGATTTCTTTGGGGTATTATTTCAGTCTTGTAATCTCTTTAACTTTTCTTGTACTTGGAAAGACAATAGGATATGACAAGTTCTTTGACAGTTTGCTAACACAAATTAACCTCATTTATGGGAAAATGGGCTGTGGGTGAACATCTACTTTTGCAGTTCTTTGTAAGATAATCTCTAACTTGTTGACTTTCTGGGAAATCTGCATCCTAAATTTTAGGCACTCTGTTGAGTAATAACATTTTATAGTGTAGTATATATCTTATGACAGGCTTGTATATGGATCACCTTATAATATTTGTAGGGGAAAAGAAAGAAAAAAAAACATGCTTGATATCTTTTTTCAAGCTAATCAGAATTCTGAGCATTGCACCTGTAAAACACTACTGCTTTGCATAGGTTTTCACTGGGGTAACAAAGGGCTATTTGGCCATGCTTAATTTTTAATTCATAGAGAAAACATTAAAACTAAGCTTAATAGCAAATATTTCACAACAGGAATTTATCACATAGAAATCAGCCTAAGGGAAATGCTTAGGATTATATTTGTTTCTTTATTTCTACCAAGTCTGACAAATGAATAAATGATTGTCCTCTAGGAAGAAGGAGAAGAATATATGAGATTCTGATGTCAGTGTAGTCCCCTCACAAAATGACAGTAACCAAAATAATTATTAGACTTTTCTTATTTTGACAAATTTCACATTGATTGCGGCTTAGAATTCTTTTATAATTAGGTGAGAGGTAATACATAAGTTCAGTGAGCATGATGAAGAATATTTATGAATCCTGTCCACTCACCTTCTAAAAGAATGTATATTTCTCCTTTCAGTTTAAGATATACTGTTGAAGACATTTCGTCACATAGCTAAACAACAGAAGAAAATGCTAAAAGTTATATAAAGCCCCATGTTGCCATATAAATAGGTATTTTGCTGTGTAAAACTCTTGGTGCTGATGGAAGGACCAAGAAAGTTTCATTCTGGGGAGGAGGAGGAGGCGGAGGAAATGGTATTTTCTAGTCTGAATTTTGTAATGAAAAAAGCTGTATCTTTAAAGAGAAATGTTTGCTTCATGGACTTAATAAATGAATAAATTTTAAAAGGCCGTCTTCTCCTTTAGTACTTTAAGCCTGGACTGAAAATTTTCACTTTAGGCTACCTTTTCTGAAAGTCTTTGCTATCAGATGTGTTTGTTCTGGATGACCTACATTTATGGTGGTAAAACCTTTCATGTATAATCATATAATCATATTTTCTGTACATGCCACATATGTTAGAAATAAACTATTTTAGATACATTTCAAAGCATTAAAGTATGTTTATGGATTATCTCTTGTACTGTTAATATAAAATTAGAACCCTCGGTTACTTTAGGTCCAATTGTGTGCAAGTTTCAGAGGGAGCCTTTGAAAACTCTAAATATAGCTTAAAAGTGTTTCTCTATATCTAAAATGTCATGACATTAACATCCAGTATCTTGGGATGCTCCAAAGTTAGAAACTGGGAAACTGATTCTTTCCAGTAACATAAAGCTCTAATTTCAAGTCATCAAAGAAATGGACTTAACTTCTGACATTTTAGATATAAGAATGTGTTGTGTGTCCTATTCATCCTGTATATTAGAAGTCATATTTTCCAAGGAAAATTTACTGATTTGAAGAAAAAAAGAAAAATGTGCTGTCTCCCTCATATTTAATTTAAAATAATTAAAAAAAATCCTTCCTTGTTCTTTACAGATATTCTTTAGTCCTGAATTTTATAGAAGGAGGTCTAGGTCATAAAATCTATGATAATTAATCACAAAGCTATACAAATGATCTTATAATCCACTGCATGTTTATGAAAAGTGGAAATACTTATGTAGTTCTGTGTGAAAACAGAGTTTAAAGATGAAGATATATATGGTTTTTTATGAGCAGAGAAAGGACACTTTATTTATTTTTGTTAAGAAGGAAGTTCAATTAAAGGGCAAAATACAGATGTAGTGTGTGCTTAGCTTTTCTTTAACCCAGTGCTCATCAGTGGTGATTGTATATTCTGTTTTTTTGGTGGTGAGCCCAAGTATGTAACTAATTGCATATATGAATATGAAAAGAAATGTACTATCTCAATTTAAAGCATTTCATTGAGGTAGATGACAAATCAGTGTCTGAGGTAGTATGTCACAGTCAGACTACTTTTCCATTTAGGGCCTCTTGCGCAGTGACTGAAAAATGGTAGAGTGGTTCAGCTCCATTTGCTGAATAACCTGAAGGTCCTTAGGGGAAAAGGGGAAAAATCTCAGTGTCTCTGAGACTGTTGGACCTAACCTGAATTCTTGGCATGCAAGTAGCTTATTTCTCTTGCTCACAATACTTTGTGTTAAGCCTGGATTTGACTAGTGTGATGGGAATGTCAGACATCTCCCCAGAGTAACATTCTGCAATATACCAAAAATAATATGCCGTTACCTGTATGTTTATGGCGTAAATGTTTTGTTTGCATCGTATCTGACTTACTAATAATCCAAATGATCAACACTAACAGTGATGACTCAGGAAAGACCAACAGCTTCATTACAGAAAAACTGCAATATTTAGAGACTGAGAACTCAGAAACCATTTGAATGTATGTAACTAGTAAGTGCTCGCAAGATAGTGAAGGCATGCCTGCTTCAATATAACTCAGATGTCAGCTGAACTGTTTTATTTTCTTTTTACATTTTCTCTTTTTCTATTTTCTTATTTCATATTGTCTACTTTCTAAATGTAAGGTTCTAAACTGGTTATTCTTAGTCATCTAGCTATCAGAGAAGACTCTTGGAGAGATAAGAATGGATAAAATTGGATAGAATTTTTTTCTCCAGATTTTCCTTCTGACAGATGTTGACCATGATCTGAAGTGAATTTTATCCCTAAAGTTGCTTTATAGAGCAATTCTGAAGTTACCCACGTATATTGAGTTCATTGTTAACAATTATAAACTGTACTTTCACATTATCTATCATGGCTTATCACAAAGAATCCCTGTTATTCTCTCTAGCCAATTCAATAGCCCTGACAGTTCTGTAGTGGTGGTGATGTGTGTTTGCATGTACTTGGGGCATGGAAGCATCCTTCACTGATATTTTCTGTTCCTGGGAGGCCTTGCATAGAGAGAGAATCGATCAAATGGTCTCCTACAGGGGTGCCATTGCTGCAGGCTGGTCATTTAGGGTGGCCAACCAAAACCAAAATTGAGGCAAATAAAATAAAAAACCCACAGAGCTAGCTAGAGGCAGAAAAAAACTGTCAGTCCATTCTTTTGTTATAGCTGTGCTTCAAGCATCAGTGCTTGTAAGAAGCTCCAAAGTGGCCCTAGGATGAAGCTCTGTAATTGGAGGCAAGAAAGGCACAGATGCTAGCTTTTATTAAATATCAACAGAATTTAACAGTACAAACAGTCCAGTGCTGAAGGAGAAGGAAGGATGAGAAGGAAATTCCTTCCCTCGGCTAATTTAATGCTTACTGTCCTTCAGACCTACTCATCAGATCTGTCATTATATACTGTGAATCTGACAAAGTCAGACTATCTATAAATACCTGCATAACATTATGCATTTGAGACATGTATAAATAACCTCTTGCTCATGAGATGCTGTAGGCTATCCTCCCTGGCTCCCAGATGCTGCTACTGAAGGATTCAAGTCCCTCGTAAGTCCTAGGTGGTATCAGTCAGCCCTCCATACACATCTTTACTTCCTTGGAGTATCTCAGAAGTTATTAGATGCTAACATTCAAACAACTGAATCTTTCCCATGGTGTTAAGTGGACTCCTTAAGTTAGTGAAGACATATATCAGAGATGTTGATAACTGTGCAGCACCATGTTCCTTTCTCCTGCCTCCTCATCACATTAAAATAATGAAGGCTTATAGAAATAGGCAAAAACATTGGGCCAGAATTCTCTGCTCCTTGGCACCTTGTAGGTTTTGTTTTAAAAGGAAGTGGTCAATTGAATTTAGACGGGGACATTCTTGGGTCCTAGTAGTTTGTTACGGCATGGCTTCATCCAGATGCAGAACGGACTTGTTAAAGCTGTTATCCATTGGGCAGATTTACTGCAGGTCTTGAAGTTCTCTGTATTCTATCCAGGGAGTACAAATGAGGTTTAAGAATATCTCTAGCCTGAGATCTCAGGTGCCCTGCCCCTTCACTGCATTAGATGAAAATAGAACAAACCAGAGTAATTTAGAAGTATCAGCCTTGTTTTTTAGGTTATCTCTTTCTCTAGATTATTTGAATAGTGCAGCATTGTGCAGATCTTTGTCTAAGATCATACAGGGAGGAATTTTATATAAAGTTAATTTACTTTGTCTAATGCAGCAAATTACAATACTGAAAAGCATTCTTGACAACTTGTTTGGTTTCAACTTGTCACTGCACCTGCGCTGTTCTCTGTTTTTACAGACTGACCATGTACCAGCTGCCTTTACACTGAAAGATGCTACTCTGAAATATCTACTCAAGAGTCAGTACTCAAAGGTAATTGTAAAGCTGAAAGGTGTTCAGTGCTGACAGCCCACTCCCTCCCTCCATTGCCTCCCCTCCAAACCCTGAAGCTGCTACAGGAAAAGCTCGCTTTATAGGTAGTCCCAGGAGAGTTGCTTTGCAATGTTCATGCCAAAAGACAGCACTATTTTTGCCTGAAGTTCTCTTTTATGACATCTACAGATCAACATAAAGTACCCTGCAAATTTAATTGAATTCTCCAATAATTGTTTTAAAGCCAAATGCCATATAGAGCCTTAAGAGATATATACATTTTCAAATGTCTTTGTAGCCTGATTTGGGCCATTTACCTCATGAGTTACCAACTTAAGGCTAAATGTATTAATGAAATTGTGAGTCGATGTACATTTTTTTTTTTCTTCTCTGTTTTTCTTTGTTTTGATGTGAATGCTTTTGTTTTCTGCTACAGTGAACATGTTTCTTAGGTTTACTTGATTTGTACACCTGTTGGTGACAATATGAGCAAGGATGGGGGAATAACGGTGGGTAGATATGAAGAGAAATAGAATTGTGTCAAAGAAGATTAGGAAGAAGTATACAGACACAGCAAATTCAGCCTGATAGTTGTAGGAGATTTAGTAGAGCAAGGAAATAAAAATTTAACTTTCCAAACCGTCTAAACTGGGTACAACATTCCTCTGCAATGTAATGTACTGGTTCCTGCTGCACAGGACTCCCACACACAGGGGGTGTGCTGTCATGTACGTTGTGTTGAAATAAAGGAATGAACTTAATGCACTACCACCTAGTATAAAAGATGGGCACTTGTATCTCCTTATACAAACTGAGGGGTGAGTCTAGTCAAAACCAGCTTGAATCAATGAAGACACAGTGAGGTGGACCTTGTGGTATTCAGAGGATTTCAAGGAGCTGCGCACTTGCTGCCACATAAAATTAACAGATGTTTTGCTGCAGAGATAATTTCTAAAGTGGATCTGAGGTGTTGAAGAGTTGATATATATAAAAAAACCCCAAAAGAGTAATTTGTGGACAGAAAGAGTTTTAGGGTGGAGCAGTCCCTGTTATGGTTATATAACACCCATCAAGGGCAAGAATTTGAGTGTCAAGTACCAGAAGTTATTTGCTACATTTACATTAATAAGTAAGTCATTCCACTGGGGAAGGATCAGTAGATCAAAGCAGGTCATGTTAGCATTTACGTCTGCTGTACATGAAGTCTGGAGTTTCAGCTTCACACTGTATTTATTTGACATGATTTCCTACACTAAACATCCCTGTTATGTGAATGGCTCAAAGCAGCCCAACAGACCAGTCACTGGTTCACACCCTTATGTCCATCATGACCTGGGGGCACATTTGGTGCATACATGAAGTCACATTTTGTTTTTAGATTCCTGTTAAAGAAATCAACTTTGCAGTGACTGAAACTACTCTGAGGGGAATCACACAGTTTGCTATAGAACAAAGCCCTAGATATAATAATAGTTTAACATTTAATAAATACATAAAAATTCATAAATCTGTTGTCGATGGCAATAGAGTGTATTCTTCATGTATCACAAAGTGTGTCTAACTGTAACTCCAACTTCAATTAATGTATTTCTAATTATACTTGAACAAATGAAAAGTCAGTCAAGCTCCATTTGAAGAAATTGATCACCAGGGCTAAGAATTAAACTATATATTCATTTTTTTCCCTCATGAGACTATTCCACTTTGAAACATTATATAAATAAAAATATTTATATAAAATATTACATAAGTGTAAACTTTAACTTGGGTTACATTAAACAATTTTTTTAGTTTCCCTATCTTCATCTGTTTGTATGTATGTTTATAGGGTTTCAACACACTTTCTTATTAGTAATTAATTGAATTATTCATTTGAAATAAAGAGTGCACTATGTGATGTTAGGATTGTTAAATCATAGATGTTGCTGAAAAGTGGCAATATTTTAGATTAATTATTTTTATTTACTAATTTAGCAATTTTGTTTTTCAGTGAAGTGTGTTCCTGATATATTTTGCATTCTAGATCTTCTTTGTTATGCCATTCCCCCTTTTTCAAGCACCACTAATTCACCTATCTACAGCAATAATAAATAATGAGGAAGGAGAGAAAGGAATTAATGTTTAATGTTTAAATGAACTATATTATACTCTTGCCTTGCATAAGCATGCATTCTATTTTTTTGTTTTCTGGGAAGTTCCTAGGATATTTGCCTTTGTGTTTCTTTTTTTTGCTCCTCTATAGTTCACAATTAAAATTTATTTTACTTTGAAGATCTTAAAGATATATGAAAGCTATGTGTAGGTGTACACTTCTGCAATTAAGCATTATTTACACTGTTCGTGATAGCATAATATATAGACCTCATTTAGGATTATGCCATTTTTGATAAAGCAAATAAAAAATAATAATAATAAAAAAGGTTAAAGTTCAGTTCTAAATAAATGAACTCTCTAATAGCAATTTTTCAAACTGATTCACAGCAAATCTTAAGACTGAGGCTGTTTCCTGTCTCTCTGGGTAAGTTTCATTTTTAGATACTGTTATGAAGATAGTTTTAACTGAAAAAAGTGCTTAAAGGACTGTCTGAGAAATACTGTAGATAAATAGCTACACTGCTTTGAATGGATGGATGCTTGGCATTAGTGCTATTCTTTCTGAAGGGATCTTGAAGACTCATGTTTGAAACACTTGTGATTATAAATTATATTATCATAAGCATGTTGTTGTCTCAGGCATGCAAATTTCATTGAGTTAGGGATGCACTGCAGAATGGCTTCCAGATGCCACCCCACCACAATGGGTCTCACCAGAGCAGAGTAAAGGGGCAGAATTATCATAGAGTAGAGGTGCAGAGTACTGCATCTAGTTCTGAGCTCCCCAGCACGAGCAAGACATAGACCTGTCAGAGTAGGTCCAGTAGAAGGCCACGAAAATTATCAGACACGGAACACCTGTCATGAAGTAAGGATGGTTGAGTTGGGGTTGTTCAGCCTAGAGAAGAGAAGGCTCCAGGGAGACCTTATTGCAGCCTTTCAATACTTAAAGGGGGACTTGTAAGGAAGGTGGAGAGAGCCTTTTTACTAGAGCCTGTGGTGACAGTCTCAGGGGCAATGGAACAACTGGAATAAAGCTCAACACCCTTTGATAAAGTTTCTGGAGAACCCGCAAGCTGCCTTCTAAAGATGGGTGTGATTAGGAACTGTCCTGATTAGGAAGAAAAGCAACATGCTCTTAATTAAAAATTGGCTAAAGCAAAACAGCTTGATCTAAGAGTACTCATGATATCCACCTACAGTAGACCAGAGGGAAAGACAGGGCTGATCCCTAGGAACTGTAACTGCTTTAGGAAGGTTGATAGCATTGCTTTAGCACTGCTAATCAAAAGTAGTTGGGCCATGGTCATAAAGCACTAAAATTTGCAGTGTTTGTAACTTTGCTTTTAATTTTGAAAACTTCCTGTCCTTTTATTATATATTACTAATTGTCTTAGATGACAATAACCTTCAAGAAATCATTATTAAAAATGAGGCTGATTCTGAATGCTGTTAAATAATGCTAATTTGGTGTTCTCTCTTACATTCATGCTCTGCCAGAATTTTAATGTTTGTGGAGCAAATGAAGAATTTCTAAACAGTGCCAGAGGCACATTGTGTTAATTCTTTGAGAGAGAAAATTCTTACAATTTTAGTATGCCTTGAGCACCACTGGTTTATGATAAGGTCTTTGTAGAAGTGCAATAAATTTGATGGCTTAGTTAAAATAGTATCAATATACTTGGTTAGGAAATGAAAACCCCAGTCTATCATATATCGTGTTTAAACAGATGAATTTCCAACTTTGCCTTTAAAGCACTTCAATGTATACATGGGTAATGTGTTATGATGGTTTTATTTTTTGTATAATTGTGTTTGAATATAGAAACATTGTTAAGATTAAGAGTCAATTCTCTCTGAAAGAGTGCTGTTCAGAGAAATGAGTGAATATACATTGGGATGAACAATTACCATTGCAGATACCTTTGTAAATTCAAGTGTAAATACAAATGCCTCCTCATACAAGACATGTAAAAGTATGTTCTACTAAATATCTTCATGCTTTGTGAAGATAGTCAATAATACATAAAGCTGAATATATTATTAAATAATTAATAAGGATAAGTAATTTGCTGATTTTGTTTTCCATCGCATGTTCTTTGCCTGTAGGTTTCAGCAAAGGGTTCTAATGGCATGTGTCACTAATATAGAGAAGGGACTGCATAGTTTACTTTACAGTGGATGCTTTTGACTGCAATCGACCATCTGAAGCATATGCAGGTGGTAAGTGCAGAGGGAGCACAAGGATTGTTTTTACTGTCCTGGAAAGAGAAGTTCAATTGTCTTTTTGTGGGTCTCTCATCACATGTGTAAAATACAGATGTAATTTGATCAAAGATGAGCAACAGCACGCCAGCAGCACTGTGACAGGAGCTTTAGATATAGCAGTATGTAATGTATCATCATTTTTTCTTCACACTGAAACCTAATAGGATGGTTTAGCTTTGTATCAGTGCTGATAAGGCCTTGTACTCATTCTGTATGACAATGTGCATTTTGAGTGTGTTTGTCCTTCTGGGCTACATAAATAATTTAAAGGCAGACATGAGTTTCCTTATTTAAAAAGTTTCCTTTTCTAACAAGATCATTTTTTTTCAGGAAGTAGGGTGCAGGGCATCAGACAGAGATGATGCAGTTAATTGTGATGCTTTTCTTACCTCTGATAATTTCAATATAGTAAATTGTAAATACATTGATTGATACTTCCAGCATTCCATTTGAATGCTTTAAAAAAATCTCTCTTCACTCTTGATGTATCTAAAATAATGCTGAAGATTGTTATAGATTCTGTCATGCCTCCCTATAATGCTTTTTAAAGCCACTTAAGTAGTCAGTTACAGTGTGAGTTGTCTGTATCCTGATGTTTTCTACAGATGATGATGGCTCACAGTCATCCATTTATAAGTGTATTGATTCTTCAGCCAGATATTGAACCTGGATGTTATGTTGCTAACAGTTCCACTGGCTCCTACAAATGTTGTTATTATTTTCCTGACTTCTCTAGCACCGTACATTTGACCTTGTATTTATTTGGTATATTATAATGATTCTGCTACCGTAACGTAACAGCTACCACTATTCTCCAGATACTCTCAGGTAAAGTGTTTTTCCACATGACAGTGTGCACAATATTTTCTTGTGCCGAGATAACAATTTTTTTTTTTCTTCCCTTTTATTCAAGGCTTCTTTTTTTGTCAGCTAGAATGACAAAATTAACATCTGAGGAGCTGGCATTTTTTTTTTAATGTCCCATTAATCTTTATGAGATAAACGCTTGGCAGATTCTGAAGACAGAGTCTGTTAAAACAGACATTTATAATATTAATATAATATGTAATCAAAACATCTTTTTTTTTTAACATATATGCAAGTTCCACACTGAAGAAAGTAGGTACCATTATGTTCATTTTACATGCAGAGAAACAGATAGGAGAAGTAGTGAGATTTAATGAAGTTTATGCATGGGATTTTAAGGAGCCAAATTCACTTTCCTAATTTTCTATGAAAAGGATAACTTGATGATTAGTTACTTGTGTCACAGAATTTCAAAAGCGCTGAGGCATGAAGTGAGCTCTGGAGTTTTGATAGTCTGTCCACATGTTCAAACAGGGTCAGCTACAGCAGGTTGCCCGGGAAGTTTAAACTCATTAGTCATTCTTTCGTCTAATGTGATATTGCAGTGCTTCAAAAGATTAGACTCCACTGTTACCAATAATTTGCGCTATGAGCTATTGTAGTTAGATATGGCTAGTTTTAATATTTCTTCTGTGTTTGTCATCTAGGAAAACTCCATGAGCACAGAGTAGCAATCAATTAGAAGTAAATAGGTATCTCTGACAGTTTAAAAGAGTCCCAAAGAGGATGGCAAGAGAATGGTACAAGACAATAAATAATTTATAGCTGGAGAAAATTAATCAAGAACCTCCAATTCCCTCTGTCCCCACACGCAGGTGCTCAATTACAGTACCTCTAAGAAGAGGCAGGAGACCAATAAGCAAACATCTGTGACATAAATGAATTTAACTATTAGGGAAGAAAGTCTTGAAACATATAAACACACTGAAGTAACCAAAGCAAATTACAATACAATGTACATTTACCTTCTACAATGCCTTTCATTATGCTATTTCCCAGAACTCTCCACATAATTAAATAATAGAAATGCTATAGAAGTACAAGTGAAATACAGCAGCAGTAGAGAGGTTTTCTAATGGAGGCAGAGTATGCAATCATAAATTAATTCAAAAATTAGAAAAACAAAGATAGAGGAATTCAGACAAAGATAAAAACTTAGTAAGTTAGACCTTGGCATTGGACCATTAAAATGGGTAGAAGTTGTTGCATTGTCCTCAGTGGAAGAAGTATAACTCTGGAGGGTAACAAGGAGTTTGCTGAAGGCAGTGGAAGCACTGATGGAGAAAAGTGAAAGCAAAGACAATGACAGTGATTGTTCAGTAGAGGGAACAGGAAGAGGAGCAAATAGATATGTGAGATCCCTGAAGAATTTTGAAAATACTTGCCTGTCTCATTACTTGTTTCTTCATTTTGATGCCTGCATAATGCAGGTGAAATATGTGAATTGAATTAACAGACCTATCCCAGTGTAAAGTACAGAAGGGATCTAACAATGCAGTTCAAAATGGTTCCTAAAATGACTGTTGATCCATATACATGTAGGAATAGTCCTTTCTATTCCATTTGTACCTCTGCTGTTTTATAAAGCAAAAGTGCATAAATCCACCTGGAGCATTGCTTGTGAGTTTTTAGATTCCCAGAGCTAACTCAGTGGGTTGCTCATCTGTTTGCTTCAATGTTAAAACACAGTTTGGCTGCTGCTTCTGCTATTGATGACCATTTCTATTTGACTTCTACAAGGTAGGTAATAGCTTATGCAGCATAGTTGTATTCGCTCATTTATTTTGATTTTCTTTTTAATTGACTAAGGAATAATTTAGCCATACCTATAGGATTTTTTTATCTGTCTTGACTTTACATAAACATACATATATAAGTAATTAAATTCAAAGCTTATTTCCTATTTTCTTTAGATTAAGTCATTTATGATTCTAGTTCAACATTATTTGGGTCAGTTTCTTCAAAAACATAAGACTTGGTGTTATGTTCCTTTGCTTTGTATTGATACTTCTCTGTCCAAAATACTTTTTCCTACTCTTCCTTTTTTTTTTTTTTTTTTCCCCTACTCTTTCCCACCACATGGAGATGGACCATTCACTTCCCAGATGAAATGCAATTATTTTTAATTTCTTTCTAAGGATCCCAGAAAAAAAACCCAACCCTCTCTTTTCTCATTATAGCTTATAAAACTATTATTTTCTTTATAAAAATAGGCAAAATGGGGCCTTAGTTGTTTTACTGATATAGTCATAAGATTTATTTCTACACTATTCAGTTCATAAGTCTCACTAATAGATTCATTTGAATGAAAGAGTTCTATGCCCCGTAGCTGATGAAGGTACAAGACCCAATTCCTTATTGTTTGACACAAATGATAGTCAATTAAAATCACACAGAAAAGGGATAAACTACTATCAGAACAGATTATTTTTGAGGGATGTAAGTGACTACCTGGGATGAGATTCAGCAGGCACAGGTCTCCTACGTTAACAGACTTCATGTGCACAGTCATATTTTAGATTAATTTTAACAGTATTTTATTAAAAGTACTTTCACCAGTTTTGTGACATTTGGTAGTGATATTTTTAAGTATCTTTTATTTACATTAGGAACTAAAATGTAACTAACTAATCTCCAAATCTCCTTTGTTTTTTCAGCATAAATTATTTTCATCTGTTTAACAATGTCAGCAATGTTGCTTTCTCTAGATAATAAATACTTCTTATCATTCAGAATGTGGATCTACTTATATTGTTTTTATTTCATTTAAGTTACATTTTTAAATTTCTTCATCTTCCTGTCACTCTGTGTAAATTGGCCTCATGTTGAAGAGCATGCAGTTTCACAATTAGTCTTTTTTTTCCCCATTAATGGTAGATTGATTTTGCTGATTTCATCTAAATAAAATAAAAAGCATCTTTTAATTTCATTTTGCATTTTCAAGTAAGGTTCCGATGACACTGTATGTGAAATTAAGAGCCTGTTGTTGCTTATATATAGTTAGAGATGGCTGCTACAGATTTTTTTTTTTGTTCATGGGAACCTTTCAAAATTAGTCCTCATAGTTCAGGTTCAAGGGACCTAAAGCAGGACTCAGGAAATCTCAAAAAATTACATGTATTGTGTTATAAGTGTGGGTCCAGGACCTTCTCCAAACTTACAGGGTGCCATTTTTGAGTGATTCTGAAATGCAGTAGAAGCATTCTTGCCATTTCATTCCTCTTCTTGCAGCATTGGTAGGCCAGGTGATGCCATGGTCCTGAATTTGTCAATTTCCAGTCTGTTTTTTATGTATATTCCAAAAGGTCCTTTGGATGATACCATATGGCAAATATTGACAAGGGAAGTTGGTTTGGGCAATTTTGTGGAGCTGAATATCACATGCTGCAAGTTGCATTGAATACATATGGAACTGGTCATAGGTATTTTAAAACTAATTTTAAGTTATATAGAGCACAATTGTTTTAACCTGTATGGAGTGTTTGACAGGGAAAATGCATTGACCTTCCTGTGGACTTGCTCTCCACTGAGCAGTGCAAATGTACACACTACTGCCACTATTACTATGTAAAGAAATCTTTGCTTAGTATTTGCCTATATGTAAAAATGTTTAAAATTCAAATGTTCGTGTCTAGCCTGAAATGTCCCTATTGCTCTCATTTCATTTTTTTGTGCATACCCAGAACGGCTCCGGCTAAGAGCACCCATCTACACCTTATTGGAATACAGAAAGTAGGACCTCAACCAAGCTGAATTAAGCCTACAATAAAATGCTGTTGAATCTGCTTTCTTTTTAAAATCTGACTGGAACAATTGGGGTTTTTTTTCTTTTTTTTTCTCTCCGGGAAGGTAAGACAATCACTGGAGAAATAGAAAATCTTAGTCCTCTTGAAATTTTAGCACAAGGGAGATGAAATCCAGTGTTACTATATGCCAGGAGTGCCACCTAAAAACTGAATTTACAGCATGTGCAACAAAGGGTGAGTCAAGTAGAGTTATCTGGAGGTATGGATCCATGTTCCTGTCTATGCTGTACCACTGCAGAACCACAGGAAATAATGTGTGTGGATGGCTTTCCTATGATTATGTGAAAGGTGCAGGATCAGGAATGACATTCTAAAGAAGGATAGCTCCATAGTCCAGTTGTTGAAGAAGTCCCCTACCAGGGGATCATTACAGGTTCTTGCCTGCCAGCTTTTGTTTATGTATTTTATATGGAATAATCATTGGGTAAACCCAACAAATTCTGAATGAAGAAAATTCCTTAGGGTTCAGGAGGGCTTAATCACATTTTTTTTTTCCTCATTGCAAGAACTGTTCCTTCTTCCAAAATGTCAGTGTACCGTAAGCCTTATCCAGGATATCTCATTCTTTGAAGGAACAATAATTGCAGTCTAAACCCAAGAATTTCAGACTTGAATCCAAAATGAGGAAAGGTGCCTAGGTTTTTAGGTGTCAAGTTCCAGATACAGCATTGGATTTCAGGCAAGTGTAGTGATGACCATTTCCTCGTGTCCTATTTTTGTTCTTGTTCATCTTTTTTTTTTCATTACCTTCTAAGATGCTCATCATGCCTTGAACACATGTGTGATTACTTAGCTCTGAGATTTTAATTTCATTCTGGAAATCAGGGCTAAAATTTAATGTTACACACCTAAGTTAGAAAGACACTTAGGCCTTTTATTGCATCTACTCCTCAATAACATGACTTATGACACAAAAGAAGTGGTATAGAAAGACTACCCACACAATATTTTGTGAAGGTAGACAATCCCTCTCTGTTTTGAAAGGCTGATTCATAATATCCAGCTTGTGTATTTAGAGTTATTGAATTACAGTTTGACTCATCTGCTTGACAGAATATATGTTTCTGATCTGATTAGGAAACAGGTTCTATTCCAAGAGCTTTTCTGCTACCTCTTCAACATTTCTATCAGCTAATAAATTTCATTGCTTGATTTAAATTGTATGATTCAACAATACATATCCATATTTATGATTTCCTAATCAAAATTCTAGAATTAATGACAGTTTTATTTTGTTCCATTTACTTTGTATCTTTAAGATGACCCAAGTTTTTACAACATCATTAAATTTTCTTTCTTTTGTGGATAATTTATGCATTTATTTTTCAGTCTACAGTCAGAACACCTAAACTATCCCAGAGTTTATTTTGTGCTTGTGTCAAGGAGCTGGACAAACTGCTTGTAAAAGTGTTGGGATAGGGCCCCAGGCAGCCAAGGCCATGGAGTGGAACTGTTCCATTCTTTCTTTAAAGAGAGAATACTAAAAGATAACAAAATCAATCTTTATGTCTTTCAATCTTTAAAGCTATGTTTTGTCAGAAATATAACAAACAAAAAACCCCAAACCAAATTCTAACTGAGAGAGTCTTGCTTTTCAGCCAGCAACTCTTAAATTGAGCAGTTTTTATACAGTCAGGATCCCCCTTGTTCACCTCTGCTGTGAGAAAGTTTCTTGTTTTTCTTTTAAGTCTCTTGACTCCATTGATATGTAAAATTCCCCATTTTCTTTGTTTTTCTCTGCCTGCTTCACTGTGTATTTTAAATATTTCTTCCAGTGAAGCTTGCTCAGTTGATCTTGAGAAAAGGCCAAGTATTCTGGGACACAAGTCAACCTGGTCCAGAGTAAAAAAGGTATAACAAGACAGAAAGGAAAACTTTCCCCAGATACTTTAATTTTTAACAAACATCATAATTCTCACATAGTAAACCAAATAAATAACATAAATATTCCTTTTGTTACAACAGCTCACGCACCTACCTACAAATCTAGTGAATTTTCACTTGCTTTACTTCCGATTGCTTGTGGAAAATAACAACTTAGAGCCTAAGTGTATCCTATGAAACTCACAAAATTTTTTGTTTCCAGAAAATAACGGAGAAATTTTCTTGCATTTTCATTTGAGAAAAAAGAGTGAAAAATGTATGTTTGGTTTTTTTTTTTTCCTAAGAGTCTGAAAAGAAGGAATTTCTCAAAAACAAACAAAAAAAATACTGAAAAAGGAACTTCTAAAGTGGAAAAATATTCTACTTTTACATTTATTTCTTTTTTTAACCAGACAGTGCATATTTTCTATATGTAGAAACATTATTTTTTGTTCTCCCAAATATTTGTAATTGTATTCTTCTCTATTGCAGTGATAGCAAATATATTTTGTAGCTATGCTGTATGTAAACAACAGTATTCCATAGTGTGGTCCAGTGTTTTCAAAATTAGTAGCTATTTGGATACCATAGACCTTCCTACTTAAGAAAATGAATACCGATTTTTTTTAAACATTGGACTCCAGTGCTCTCTAAAATAGTATTTCTTTAAACTACATCATGTTAAGGACTGCGTCCCTTGGCAACAATAGAAGCCTTTGAAAGTCTTAGCCATATTGTTCATGGAGGAAGGGAAAACAATTAAAAGGTTGGTTTTTTTTTTTTTTTTTGTCTGGATTGGTTGAAGAGGTGCTTTTTACTTGTGCTTATGTTTATATACATATCTTATACCAAACAAAGTCTAACAATGAGAGAGTATTCTGGATACAGTCTGGCCACATAAACCCAGCCATGGCACAATGTTGTTGTTAAGCTCCATTAAGTAGGAATGACCACCTAAATTGAAGATAATGACTGTGTACAGATTTGCATTGGAAAAGATTGAGTAATGTGCTCTGCTGTGCCATCATTCTGGAGAAAGCAGGGTATCTAGTAATCTGAGCATTGTACCCCAATTTTTGATGTATACTTACTTACTTAAGAGTCCTCTAGCGTCAGCAAGAATAGCTATCTAGCATTTACTGGTTTCTCATCTGGCCACTTGTCCCAGCACACATTTCTTCTTATCACCAACTTCAACACACCCTGGCCTCTCTATAATGCAGATAAGAAATTATCCTTCCCTATAGCAGATTGTAGCTGTTCAAGGAGATACTTTACCACCACCATGATGGCATCTTCCTTAGGTGTAAAATATATAGAGAGTCATCTTGCAGCATAAAACTACTGCTGTGTTACTGAAACTATGAATCTGGATTAATCTTTCCTCCCTCTAAATCAGATAGACTTCACCAGGGAACTCATTATCTTTGAGGGACTGCTCTAAAGGTAAGTTTTTTTGTGTTGGATCTCACCTTGCTGATTCACTCCATCTTTGCCATCAGTATGGTGAGAGAATTAATGATGTTTTGCCACATCGTTTGTTTGTTTGTTTGGTGGTTTTTGTAGGGTTGTTTTTGTTTTTTTTTCCCCCAATGATATGATTGAAGCTGTCAAAATTTGTTTTGAGAAGAAGAAAAGGACAATTTTACTGAGTTTTGGAAAATTCTGGAGTTACTTTTTTTCTTGAAGTATGTATAGGAAAAAAGTGAAAATTTGCTTGTGAGCATCCTACATTCATGCAAATAAAAATACAAGGATCTTGACATGAATTACGAAGTAGGGATTATAGAACCTGAATACACTCCAGCTTTGCAGATGGACTCCAAACTATGACGGGATGAGCTCAAATCCCTAGAATATAATGTTTGAACTTTGTAAGGGGAACTATGCCCAGATCTGGATTTTAGTTTAGCAGGTGGAACCCATCTGTATTTCAAAATCACATTACATGAGTGTACAGGGTGCATGTGAGAGTGGAATTCTTGATGAGGGTCGGTATCACCCTGAAACAATAACATTTTATAAAACCTGTGTGCTCAAAGAAAAAATTGACAGGTGGCACATTAATGGAAGTATGAACCTGCACAAATTTGCCACCTCTAACTTCCACATTGTTTGTAAAAACAAACTGACAGACCTGAATGGCTTTTCTTGACATAGCTTTAAAGCAGGGCATTGTTTCAGAGAGCATTAGCATACACATGCAATGGCAAGACACGCTTGATTTAAAGTTTTCTTTTTTTCTGGGTTTTTGGTTTGTTTTTGGTTTTAGCTCCCCCCAAT